>BLKR01009466.1:0-115000 GCA_011170035.1 Teleogryllus occipitalis | reverse complement strand
GAGATGTCACTGATATTCTGTTCTGCATCATAAATGCGTTCTACGACATGCAAGTGACTTCGTCATACAAGCGTTCATAAGCGTATTTCATGCTCAAAAGTAGCCATTTTTTTTCAAGTTTTGGAAATGTGGTTGGGGCTTAATGTCAATTACAAATTAAAATGTCCGTTTGAAATTCGAGGGACCGACACATCAGCCCGATCGATCTGGGAATATTAATTTTGGTGAAAATCCTTTGCATGGTTTAGGTGTTACGAGTTCTTTACACACAGACGGATGTTATGCCTAATACCACTTCCTCGGTATCAAGAACTCACAAAATGTCGATTCAGACTATACTACACATTTTAGTAAGTTATTTACTAGATATAGAAGTAAGAAAAAATCATTATTTCGGTATCAGGGACCAACAAAACTTATTTGTATACATTTCTAAAAAATCGGTACTTTTCCCTGCAGCATTACAATACTTCCTCTATAGTACCTAGATACTCTATGCGAGAATATGAAAGAGAACTAGCGGATACGGCCCTTCCCCTTCTTCTTGAAACTGGGAAAGGTAGCTCAGTGCATTAACTGATGTCACTGCAGCGTCTCTGACCGGGAGGTCCTAGGTTCGAGTTCTGATGGCGACAGGATTATCGACACTAGATTTTCAGCTAGGTCGAATTCAGTCGCTGTCTGGAGGACAATTCTAGAGGCCGGCTGCTCTGATCGATAGTTTTCCGTGGCTTCTCCGATCAACACCAGGTGAATGCCGGAGCAGTACCCTAACAAACGGGCCATGGACCGCGCGCGATCTTTCCACCTCTTCGTTGTCCTATCCTCTCACCTTACAAACACACACACACACTTACACTAACATGCACTACACGACCACATATTCCCGGAGACCGGTCGGGAGCTTAGAGTTTGTCCCAGCTGGGGCGATGCCCCGCTGGTGGGAGAGTCCTGGTTAGGGGGAAACTTCGCTAGCCGACGGTAGGTCGGCGCCGGATCTCGCCATCCAGCGGGGGAAGATCACCGCCATCTCCCGATGAAAATCATGCGACACTTACGGGACTAATGACCTAAGCTACTGACGAGCCCGGTATCATTAACAAACCAACCAACTTCTTGAACGAACGCCCTACAAAATCAGACATCGGCTGATACACGACGCGACACGTCCTGGCGGTGCCGATTAAATGGTTCGGCTGGTGCCGAGATCCTAATGCAAAATATCTCTCAAACATTTTAAATATTCTTTGGCACTTCAACACTGACATATGGGTTTTGCATGGTGGTGTATCAGCTAGAGAAAATTCACGTGAATCAGAGATTCCACATTGTGACCTGCGTGTGAGTGCGAAGATCATATCGCGGGGGAAGGAGACGACCAGGCCAGCCACATGCAAGTGAGTCACTGCGGGAGAGATGTTAAGTCGGTTGTACTTTAGCACACGCTGTACACACTTCAACAAACCGTTTACATGTTATCGGGTGCGTGTTTGTACTTCCAAGCAATACACAACTGAAGTAACCGATAACAAACAATTATTATCATCTGAATGTTATTTCCAAAATTAAACAAATAGTTAGCTAGCGACCTAGCACAATTTAATTGAAACACGTGCATGCCATATTCAACGCTAGAATGGGAAGTAAAAAATTACACGAGGAAACCGATTTGAGGAAGATGAACGGATGCTACATAAAAAAATAATCGAACAAAGGACATGCTTATCAGAATTCACGAAACTACTTTCAAAACATTCATTATAACGCAAAATATACGCACAAATTTCATTTTGGGATGTGTTCTTTTAATACGATTTCACATTTCGTTTACCAACATTCTTAAAACATAAACAAAGGTCTCTTAACAAGCGCGCCGCCCAGCATTCCGTAAACAAGAACACTGCACTTACAAGGACCGAAAATGAAAAACAACCATACAGGCAATTCCCTTCAATATGCGTTTTTTGGAAATAAAGAAAATAAAAGGCAATGTGTTTTTCGCATTTTCGTTCATAACCAGTTTTTATTAAAATATGGATTTAAATATGGACTTAATATGATAATAATGACTATGGAAATAATTATATTTTGTTGTCAGTTAATAAACTCTTTATCTTTAACTTCTGGATGTAACTTCTAATTTTACACTGGTTGATTGTCCTACATTTGACATTATTCACTGGCTTAATACAGAGATTATTACAACTGAAGCAACACTATTCTGACTAGATTGTATCCGACAATGAGGAGCTGTACAAGATGAAATTCTGAAATTCTGATGAAGACTGTGACGTCATGCGATTTCCGAGTGGCAGCCTCAGAGGGAAGGAGAAGGGGTCGTGTGGTTACTGATACGAGGTGCGTTTCCCGCAGACCATCGAGGTCTCAATGTCATCTGTCAAACAAATCCAATAGTTCTTCGCTTCCTCGCGCCCCCTTCACCTCGCGGGACACACAGACCCCTCAGAGTGAGCCGGACAGTGGACCTATTCTTCACATAAATTAAAACATTAACAGTTTCGTAACTTTCTTTCCTCTCAATTCTCCCTAAATTAAAAAAAAATAAACTCTAAGTTAAAGCTCTTTTTGTTGAGATGCATTTTTAATATTTCATGAAATATCACTGTTAAACTTAATATGCTAAATGGACTGATTTTATAACAAATATGGAAAATATATGGACTTTTATTCAAATATGTACCAAAACCGAAAATATGGAAAATAAAAGTAGAATTTTTCAACTACACAGAGAAAAATAAAGATAATGCAAACTAGTATCGATATTAGCTTATGTAGTAAATATGCATTTACATGAATATCCGTTCCCCGTTCATCACTACTATTTCAGGTGATATGCGTCCAGGCACAATATGTACATACAAGAATATTTTTTAAAAGAACTTGTGTCTCTTTTCGAAACTGAACCAATACCTGGATAAACTGACAAATGTCCAAGTCACTAGCACAATCGGAAAGTCAGGTGGTTTCGCACAAAAAAGTATACTGCCTTGCGATGCATCAAACTTTCTAAACGTCAGCTCTTACTGTCAAACCCAAGCTTATACTACGAATAACATCATGAAAGTATGTATTGAAAGGTAAGAAGGAGCGACGAGGCGTCGGCGAATTTTTATTCTCGCAACTAAAACGACGCCAAGAGAGTAATATTGACATAAGCTATAAGCAAGTGCATGTCGATGTAACGAAGTGAATGAAAGTACGCGAGCGAGCCAGCGCGCGGCGCGGGTGTTGGCAAAGCGAGAAAGCGCGCTTCCCAGATCGCGCGGCGCGGCGCGGCGCGGCGCTTCAGCGCGTTCCAGGGAGGGGTTGGGTTGGAGTAGGTTGCGCCGAAAGCCGTGCTTTCGAGCCGACATGCCAACTCGATGATTCGCAAACACGGAGGCCCGCCGCTAACGAATGCGGGGCTGCCAAGTGACGGCTCGCGTTTCATCATTTGCCTCATATTTCGCCAACGCAGACGGGCGAGACGACCGGAGACGGTCGGGGCGCGTACCGTGGGAACGGCGTCTAGCCGAAGAGACGCGGTGTCAAATCGCACCTACAAATTAGAACGCATGTCTGACCCACTGTCTGCTCTACCGCAAGAGCCCCCTCGATGCGAGTATTTCTCGCCTACTAGGTGGCCCTGAATAAGACTAGCATTTACCAGTCTGAGAAATACTTCTTCGCCAGAGTATAATGGCTTAAAGGGCGGTTGCTCACCCAAGAGGTGGTGCTTCAATTTCGCCATAACCCGAACACACAGTCACAAGTATTTTTTACTATTTTTTAACACGGGAATCATTCGATATCTCAAATCAATACGCTATAACTATAAATCAACAAATAAAAGTAAATTTTAAATTGAACGCATACAATCCTAGATCCCACTGCTAAACCGATATCACGAGTATTAAACAGCTCAATCCAATCATCTCAACCAACGTCTAACCGCACGAGTGTCCTGGCACCATGAAGCAGCGCATTAAAAAAACTGGGAAATAAAATTAAAATTATGAGCTAAGACACGACCGCTAAGTAGGTCAGTAACATCGGTTCCACTGAGCGCGTTAATTTGTAAGCCACGTTTTCTACCTGGGCATGGAGGAATGCGAAATAGATTCGAAGAATTAAGAAGAAAATAATACACTGATGACACTAGGAAGTTAGTGTACAAGAAAAACAACTTATGAATTAATTTGATATCTCAGGATCTACTCTCCGAAATTTGTATTAATTGATTGATTACTAGTGATTCTGGGCGCGCCAACTAAGGTAGTTAGTCCCGTAACTGTAGTGAATGTTTTGGGCTCGGGAGGTGGCAGTGATCTTGCCCCGCTGGATGGCGACATACCGTCGGCTAGCAGGTTTTTCCCCAATGAGGCATCTCCCTCAAACAGGTATCCCGGGGCACCGCATGAGCCGGGATAAGCTCTACAATTCTCCTCCAGACAGCGACAGAACTCGACCTGGCTATCTGGCCAGTGTCGAAAATCCTGCTAGTCGGGACCCGAAATCCAGGACCTTCCGGTCAGAGGCACTGCAATGACATTAGCAGATGCCCTGAGCCATCTCTCCCGGTGAGATTTGTATTGCTTCGATTGCATTTTTTTATTAATTTTTTGCAGCATGTGACTGTCTTGACAACGTACTTTGATATACTCTTTCTGTAGATACATTCCACAATTGGCACTCAAGAAGTTAATCTTATCTGGTATCGCAATCAAAAGGACCAGAAGCGTACGTATGAAGGCGGAAATAATCACGAAGTATAATCTGACAGCTAAAGGAGCATTGAAGAAAGTTCAGTTTCTGTATTCTTGTACAGGCGTAGTGTAAAGTGTCATTTGTGTGTCATTCTAAATCAACATTAGGTGAACACAAACGTTCACTGAAAAGTTTCCGACAAAATGAAATTTACATTTACACCTTCAGGATCATCTGAATGATCTTGCGCTATAAGCAATTCTTCAAAAGGTCGGTTTATCTCTAATTTCTGTAGGGCGCATCCGCTTGGCGGCACTGCACTGCGGCACAATGTGTTTTCATAACACTCGTGCATGGGAACTAGTACTTCCGTTCACTGATTATTGATTAGAAAGTGCTGCGGTACGCATATAGTAAAGTAACATTTGGCGGGGAACGTACCGCAAAATAAATAAAACATTGGGGGGACGCGAATGAACATGATCGGCGTGTTGCATTTTGTGAATGATCACGAGACTAAATACTTGTAAGTTCCCATGAATTTGCATTAAAAAATAATGTACGCAACTCGTACAATGGCATAAAAACTTCAAAATTCTGGAGTGGGTTCTGATTGTTCCCTCGCCCAGAAAAACTACATTCGTGCGCCAAAGACTCGCTTTCTGTTCTAGTTACCTAATTGTTTTTTGGGCATTGAAGTGATATGTAAAATCTAAAAATGCGTTGGCCTGACGTGAGATTGCTCAATTTAAATTGTAGAGGCCTTGTGCCAACCCGGAAATGCGCAGGGAAGAGTCAACTTGGGAATAAAAATGCGCTCGAATTTTGCAAATTCTCAACCCAAAGTAGTTTGGGATTACCTTCGCATAAATTTGTCATGAGTGCAAAACATGCATTGTGCCACAAAGCAGCTTTTCCAAACCCTTAAGTCACTGAAATAATAATAATAATAATAATAATAATAATAATAATAATAATAATAATAATAATAATAATAATAATAAAATACCCTTCTAGGAAAGAAACCAAGTGGACCATTAACCCAACATACAGCAAAAATGGCAATATCAATAGTTTACACTAACGATGCACGTAACAATATTATATTAATACATTCATAATTTGTTAATAAAGTTCAACTTCGGCGCTGACATTGAACACAAAATACGGTTTGTGGCGCACTGGTAATCACACGGGCAAATGGTGTTCAGAAAGTACAATATTAGATGTTTCAAATTGGTTCCGAAATAACAAATTAATAGTAAACGAAAAGAAAACGGTTTTAATGCAGTTTTCCATATCAAATAAACAATTCTGTGCTCCATTGAAAATTAACAGTGTACCATTGACTGATGTTAAGGCAACAAAATTTTTAGGTCTCTCAATTCAGTCAAACCTTAAATGGAACGTCCATTTAAATGAATTGAACACAAAATTAAGTTCATTATGCTACGCGTTCAGAATTCTTGCAAATTCAGTCAGCCTTCATACTGCTCGTTGTGTATACTTCGCGAATGTTCATTCCCGCCTGAGATATGGCATAATATTCTGGGGAAATACATCTTATAGCTCCCAGACTTTTAGATTACAAAAACGAATTGTACGAATAATAACCAAATCCCACCCACGTGATTCATGTAAGCCTCTCTTCATTAATCTAGGAATTCTACCATTACCGTGTCTTTTTATTTACGAATCAGTGGTTTTTGTAAAAAATGACTTGCTTAAGGGCGGGAATATATTTTCAGAAAATGCCGAAGTCTATTACTATAACACTCGACGTAGAAATCATATTCATCAGGTGACAGTATCAACAGCTCATTACAAAAATTCACATACAATACATGTACATTATTTTACAACACTTTGCCAGATGACATTAAACGATTAAATTCAATAGAAAAGTTTAAATCCCAAGTGAAATCGTTTCTGCTACATAACTGTTTCTATACAATTAGAGACTATACTGAGCATCACAAGAAAAGTAACATTAATTTTAACAATGATACATAATGCATTATTTACCATTTGGACTGTATAAATGAGTATAAACAACCTGTAACAACTATTGTAACACAGCTTCCGGGTCAATGACCCCCATCTCGATCAGGTTTTTCGTCCAGTTTCCCTGATCCATTGAGCAAATGCTGAGATGGCCCATTGTTTTGCTTCTGGACATAAATGTAACTTCATTTTCTGTGCACGTCTTCTAGAATTCAGTGGGAAATACAATTATTCAAATTATCATTTCCATGTTGTCGCGGCAGGAAGTAATAAGAGCCAAATTTTATTGCTTATTTATCTTTGAAAATAGATTTTATTACATGGGAGTTTTTTTTTGTTGTTTTTTTCTCCCTTTCAAAATTTATTGCTTATTTACCCTTGAAAATAGAGTTTTTTTACATGGGAGTTTTTTTGTTTTTGTTTTTTCTCCCTTTCAAAATTCAAAATTTATTGCTTGTTTATCCTTGAAAATAGATTGTATTACATGGGAGTTTTTTTCTCCCTTTCAAAAATTCAAAATTTAAGTAGTATATGATAGTGTAGGGATAACAGAATTTTGAAAATGTGCACACAATTCACTTTTCCCCATAGCACGTCATACGCAGTTTTTAACTGTTTTTTTGACGTAAAATAAATAAATAAATAGAAAGTAAATGAAGTGTCAGAAAGCAATTTCAGAACTTATCCGCGACAATGACCTTTCATTCAAACTGATGCATCGAATATCAACCGCTCGCGAGCGCCTTTCAGGCCCTGCATGCACAGAAACACCCCCAAATGCTAAGCAAGCGGAAACGTTTGGGACTGTGAGACGTCATTTCCCCGTGGTCGCGGTTGAAGGCTACGCAAGTGATAACAACCTCACGTCTTCAGTGTGAGGCACGTCGGCCCACATCCGACCTGCCACAAGCTTCATCCATTCACTCACCTCATACGATTACTTTAAAGATTCTAGCCAGTACTAACTACTCATTACACACAGTAAACAATGCACAATTCAATACAATGGCAAACGTACACATTATTGAAAAGAAAAGCAGTTTTCGCCTGCTGCCCATACTTTCTATTACTTTAAATGAAAAATATGCTTTGTAATCAAGCTTCAACGTGAGATTTAAGTTTTACATAACGGCGTTCAGTTTGGCACAAATATTATAACATTTATTTAACGACTTAAGATGCTTCTCAGAAAACTATGCGCACAGACGCGAGAGCACACGTCATACCACAGGGCGTAGCATAGCAGAAGTTTCAGTTTGTTTCTGGTTAACCATGAAAACTATTGTTGAAATAACACTGGATAACTATGACATGTTAACGCGTTTGACAAAAATATGAAAGCGCCTAATGCCTGAATCTGAGCGGCTCCGTCGCGAGTACTCTCGGGTTCACCACCGGGACCGCGGCGTGTGGCCGTGCGCGGAGAGCCGCGTGCGTGCGGGACGGCGTGCGCGCCGGGCTGTGCGTGCCGGCGGCGCGTGCGTGTGTCGCAATGGGTGACAGCAAGTGCACATACGGGAAAGTGAACGGGCGCTTGCGTAGCGCCAGGCGGACCCATTTTCTGGCGCGCCAATCAACTAGGCGGGGGTTTGCTGGACGAACACATCGGCGGTCCACAACGATACACACTTGGTTGCTACTGTTCAAACTTTTTGACAACACTGGCGAACAGGAGACCGAAAGTAAAGGAGGATTCCGTGGGAATCGTTTTCGCAGACCTTCCGCAAAACCCTGACCCTGTCGTATTGAACACAATAAAACCTATCTGTGCATTTCCTATTAATGCACGTATTAAATCACGTATGCATTTCCTATTATTAAACACTGGACGTGCGCTTATACGCCCTTGAGATTAAGTTACAACTGAACTGTAGTGACGGATTGACTTGTTTTCCGTGCACGTCAGTACTGAAAACAACACTGATTTCTTAGATTATTAAGACACTCAACTTCTGAGAAGAACGTCATCGTATCTCATCAACGACACACAATCAATTCACCGGAGAGATTGCAAGATAATGACCGATAAAACATTGGCACATCATATCAAGTACACTACGTGAACCCCTTCATCCCTTAAAAAAAATCAATTTTGTGGTAAAATATGTGCACTAAAACAGTAAGTAAAAATGCAACTTTAAAACTTTATATTAAAGAACGCAACAGCTAATTCATTTACCTTCAATGATGGTCCTAAAATTTAAGTACTTTTTTTTATATTTGGTTGCACAACGAACCGTTAAATTCCATGCTCAATCTCTTGTCAAGGATTATATCATGCAATGGTGCATCACTACTAATAAGAAATTGAAGTAAATAGCATGCAAGTACACAGACGTCAAATTGATATTCGAGATATGATTTGTCTACAATAATATTTCACGATTTAGATATCTTGAGAAAAAGCGTTCACCCATCGGCAGTTTAGAACAAACGTCAAAAGGGTAGATTGATCGCATTCAAACGGAACAGTCAATGGGTGAAGCATGACGTAACATATTTTCATAGCTTACTCACATTGACAAGCTAATATTTAATATATGATGGAACTGCATATCAAGAAAATTCCCCCCGCACTGGTACGCAAATTCCAAGCACAAACACTGGCCGTGCGCAAGTGCACGCGCGTGGAAGGTCGTGCACGTCAGGATTTGAAACGCAAGCAGCGCGCGCGTCGCGGGGAGGCTGCCACATGCTCACGTACGAGGGTGGCGCCGGGATGACGTCCGTGAAGCCCTGCCCCTCCATGCTGGGCATCGTGGTCCTGGCGCCGCGCGGCGTCGCGCTGCGCTCGCTGCGGCCGGGCGGCGGAAATGCAAGCGGGCGCTCCGAGAGGCTGGGAGCGGGACGTGCGGCGAGGAGCACGGCGCGCGCAACACTGCCACCGCGCTGGACGGCCGCCGGCGCTCCCGGTGCGCTCCGCTCCGCCCGCGCCCACGTGCGCGCCGCCCCGCCCCGCGCCACGCCCCGCGCCTGGCCGCGCCGCGCCGGCCCTTCCCCACCAGCGATGCAGCCGGCCATCCGGAGCGCGGCGCGAGAGGCGCGCCCCCCTTCCTTCCGCGCCCACCGGGAGAGGTGGCACAGGGCATCAACTGATGTCACTGCAGTACCTCTGACCGGGAGGTCCTAGGTTCGAGTCCAGACGGTGGCAGGCTGGCTAGATAGCTAGGTGGAGTTTAGTCGCTGTCTATCGACCGGCTGCTCTGATCGGTAGTTTTACGTAATTTCTCCGATCAATACCAGGTGCATGCCGGAGTTGGGCACGGACCGCGCGCGATCTTTCCATCCTCTTCCTGGTCCCATCATCATCCCTTACACACACACACACACACACTTACCCTAACATGCACTACACTACCATACATGCCGGGAGACCGGTCGAGAGCTTAGAGCTTGTCCCGGCTGTGGCGGTGGCCCGCTGGTGGGAGATACCTCACTGAGAAACCCCGTTAGCCGACGAAAGGTCGGCGCCGAATCTCACCCTCCAGCGCGGGAAGATAACCGCCACCACTCGAAAAAACACATGCACTACAGTTACGGGACTAATTATCTTGGCAGTAAGAGCGCGCGGAATCACCAACCAATATCCTCCACACCCGTCGCCGCACCCAATCTGCATATGTGCATGCAAGAAGGCGACCTCGTCATACCCATTTCTTCTGTGCCGAACTGCTATTTCATGAAAGAAAATTGCTCAACTGTTACGATTACTTGTTTTGTGCAAAGGGCAATCACATTTTTCGGTCAGTATTTCCTCCCAATGACTACTCGGGAACACGCTCTTCAGTCTCCCAGGCAAACTAGGTGCGGCAGGCAAAAGGGATGCGACATCGATGTGGATGTTTCCCAAACATCGATGTTTGTATATAAACAATGATTTATTAAAGCTAGTGTTTTTTTAACATCGACAGTTTGCTTACGAAAAAGTTCCAAAATCACAATTTTATAGAAGTTAAAGTATGGAATAACTGATATCCCTTCCAGTTCATTTGTTCCGACAAAGCGAACGCTGTTTCTAGTACCTTCATCGTGCAGACAGTAACGCCCGAGAGATGGCCCAATTGCTCTGGTACTTCCTACGCCTTTCCTCGTAATTCACACGCGGAGAGACTGTCAACGCATTCGCCAACATGCAGAGCCTCTCCACGTTCTTCCCGTACCCTTCTACTGTGAATTGTGGAAGATCTGTCCCCTTGAGATGATCCTGAGCACTCATGGTTTGCCTCTCAGTTTCGTTTATTGTCATTTTTTTTTACTTAGATCTTTATTATAAATTAATACATCCACTGTCAAATTAAATTCTCCCCTGCGCGAACATTAATGTTACCTAATGAGCCATCGATGTTTGAAAACATCGCTATTCTGTTGATTTCGTATCCCAAGCACCTCAGAAATGAGATGAAGCATGTCATTGCATTTATCCCTATCGGCCAGGGGCTTCCATTATATTCAATATGTTACTTTACTTTATATTTGATAAATTGACGCACAGATAAATACTATAACTATTCATGAATGCAAATAAAAACAAAACTTTATTAAATTATCTCGTTTTTGGAAGAAGGAAAAAACAGTTATTTAACTGAGGAGTATGGTAGATATAGGGAAAACGCTTCTCTAGTACATGTAACGACAGAAATAATGAAAAGTAATTGATTCGACAGTTCTGCAGAATGGAAACAAAAGTATCGTTTGGAGAAATAATCTTGAAACGAGAAGAGGAAAATATATTTCGTGTATTGACTAAGGAAAGTGGTTCTGAATATGACGTTAGGCATATGACAGATGCGTTGGAGCCCCTTTAGAATTACTGGCAATTTTGTGAGTGAATATTGAAGGATGAATCATAAACAAGATTGCAGTTGCCATTAAAAAGAAATAAAAAAAGTACCCCAGATAAATCAAACGACTGATGATTAATACAGAAAATGTAATATTTGGAAACAAACAAGAAGACATAACCACACTAATTATCAAATAGCAGGATCATCAAATAAAATAAATCGAATAAGAAAATGATTTATTCTATAAAGAATGTGAAATATTCGACTAGGTGCTTCAGAAATATACATTCTATATACTACCTATTCAGACAACATTGAATAACCGTCCCGCTGAGAATGTTTTAAATTTCCAAAGAATTCCACATGCTCTATTCATGAAATTTCCACATCACAATACAGAAAATCTCGAAAACGAACTATTTCGCAAGTTGCTTTTTAAAATGTGCCAGATGTCCAAATGACAGTTGAAGAGTAGTTATAATTATAGAATGTCCTATAAACAAAAATCAGAAAAAATTAAATAGCTGGCTTTGGAGGGGTGGATATAAACGCGCGAAGAGTCACGACAGAAGAGTCATTTCATTCGGTTTGTACATTTCATACTTTCTCGTGCGTACATACCTATGTTCAGCTTGTCGGTACCATTTCCGGCTCTGCGAGGATTTTGAGGAATCACATTTCTTTAGAAGTTGTGGATTGAGTTCAGGCGTCTTCCACTCGCTGGTGCTCGCGGGTAATTTGCAATATTTTTTGGTTTCCATGACTCTATTGCAAATATGCCCTGCAGAAAAATCAATTTTCGATTAACATAGCAGTCCAGACGGAATGAAAAAGGCATTATATGTGATCATGGTCGTTTCACGTAGCCACCTCAATTGCAGTCAAGACGAAACTTCTCCTCGATTTTATTTTGACGGTGAGACAACAGTCGATCTGCAAGGATTTTTCGTGTGCCTCGATGATGGATCAAGTGGGCAGATAAGTCGATCATGGACCGTCGGACTCAGCTTCAATCCTGTAATACACAACGTATTCTGATTTGATATTCGAGTCATACATACAAGCGATTTATGTGTTTTATTGTCTTCATATGGGACATACTACAAGAACTTCCAGTTTTCATTTTTAACCACTATTAACTTGATTCATAGTTTAAAAAAATGTACCACTGTAAACTAAAAAACATTTTACGAAAAAGTGTACCTCTTAGAGTAATTTCTGCTAATTCTCTCTGAAGTGAACGTAAAAAATAAATAAAATCTCCAGTACATGTTCGAATTCCAAACGAACTTTTCATGAGTCCTCTGACTCAAGTGACAATGTCACGAAATACAGAATAGAATTAAAGAAAACAATTAAGGCGAGAGTCGTCTGGGAAGCAGAGTAAGTATCTAACGAGAACTAGACAAACGCTTGATGAGAATTTGACGACGGGCTCGATGGGATCTATAAGATGCGTGCAAGCGAAGCGCCTGCAAGAGACAGTCCAGGCAGACACGAGTCGAAGCGCCCAGCAGAGAAGAGAAAAGCCTGAGGAGCGGCCAGAAGTCGTAAGAGATGTCTCAAAAGGCCGTTAACATGTCTCGCTGGTCAACACAAGTTAGCACGGTCGTCATTGGACAGGAGAAAGGGAAGGATTCCGGACGTTTTGACACGTTTCCAATACGTATTTGGTATATCATTATAAATGAAGGACATACGGACGCAAAAAGGTACTGAAAGTTATGATCGCAAAAAGGATGTGAAGTAATCTAGCCTGTCGGATGTCCTCCTGCTGGGTCTGTAAAAATCCGAATGATATACTTTGACTAATTTAACAGAGTAACCAAAAGGAAAGCAGATTGTCGGAGTATATTCTGTAAGTATCCATATCTGTCGTAGGTCTAGTACTCCAAATAGTCCATTACAGGTCCAAAAGATTGTCAGTTCTTAATGGAATTCGGTTCTCAGCGTTAACTTATGTACACCATATTACAAAGTGGGCAAACGCTCATGAATAAAATCAGAAAGATCGCCATTTGATTTCATTTTCTTAACCCAGAGGACAAGCACAAAGATGACGTCGCGAAGAGTAAAGATTGTTATCATATCGTAATTTAAATGAGCTGTATAACTAGGGGGCCACAAAAGCACAAACCCTCGTAAATACTGTGGCACGCATTAGTTACCTATAATTATCATTACTCTAAAGAAATTCTACAAATATTTTTATACATATTAATATACTTCATTATATCCCGTATAAGTCACCTCCTACAATATGCTCTTTATATCAGTGATTTAAGTTCAGTTAACGATGCTCACATCTTTAAACATTTAACAGGCGGCACTGTTAGGAATTGCGGAATTCTTCTGTATCATATACTGAAATGTACTTACAGGAAATTACATTTTCCTTCCAATAGAGAGAGTTCGTTATTCCACGCCTAACTCGTTTATTTTATGGAAAATTATAGTGCAACCAATGGCTGTGCGCAACTTAAGCTCGACGTCGCGCCGTGTGTGCTGCAACTGCTTACAATTCCGTTGTATTGCTATCAAATCTGAGACGACTGCGTATTTTTGCACGTTCCCAGCGGCAGATGATTCAGAACGAGCAAGCCCAATTCCCAACATGCGTGTTTTTTGTCGGCACGTAAGCAGGAAGAACTCAAGTCTTATGACAAATAAAAGGAAAAAAATAAAAGACGTCCATTACCCATATAATTATGTGGTAAAAGTTGGTAAAAAAATGAAAATATACTACACATTATAAAATACAAATGTGCCAAAAAGTATTTAATAAGCAACATCAAAACGATTTTGAAAATGACCATTCTGTTCTATTAAAATAATAGAACAGAATAATAAAATAATATCTCCTGGTACGTCACAAAAGGCGGTAAAAAATAGAGTGCCAGTCTCATTTTCGGCAAACTCTCTGTATTTTCGAAAATTGCAGAATTTAACGTTTCAAAACTACAAGCCCGAGTTCGAAACTCACTGCATTTCGATAGCATAGAGGTAAGGCTCACAGCAAGTAAACTCGGAGGACCTGAGTTCGTGTCTCGGTGCGGGAAAAAATTGCTGGTTGAGAACACTTTTGCAGGCTTATGTAGTAGAACAATAATGCGAAACTGTTAGAATTAACGCGAGAAAGTATGTGCTGTTGTAGCACCACTAGTTTCATAATGTACTAAAAGAATCTGCCTAAAAACGCCTATCCATTAGCTTCATTGACAAGAATCAAATCCGATGTTGATCACTGTAAGTATCGCAAATCGCTCAAAACTCGTTTTAGTTGCCTTAAATGGCTAAAATAGATGTTAGAAATTTCATCGAAAAGTTTGATGGATTCGCTAACAAATCATCAGTTTCCCATCGGAAGAACGAGACACATCGAATGACACCTCATTTGTTTCGATTGGTGGTCGGATAGGGGTCTGACCGTGAAATACGGACGGAGGTTACTCGAATACTACACAAGGATAATATGACCTGTAGCAAGATCCTTGTAAGTGCCCACTCACATCTTGCAGCTTGACGACAATCTCTATGTCAATGTCGAATAAGGTATTTTAATAATAAAAAATATAGTGGGACTTACAAAACAGAGCTTACAAAACAGAGCTACAAATAGAGCCAACACTGCTACGCGGATACAAACAGCAGTAAAACACTTGACAAGGGGAAGGAGGAAATCAGGAAGACCACAGACTTCCTGGAAAGATTTTGCAGTAATACACGGGTTACATATTTGGCGTTGCGGTGTATTACTCGCAAATGAAGGCACAATAATGAAAATTATTATACAACGGAAGTTGCTTTTTTATTTAGAATACAATTTCAGTCAGGAGGGACATTACAAATTACTTTCCACATTTTAAGAAGTTAATTGGCTGTTTTCAATATCTTCTACAGTGACTTCAAAATAACACACTTAATAATATAAGATATCAGCATCTGATACATATATATCAACCAGATTGAAACGCACTCAATATGTATTTGCAGAGCTTAGTCATCGCCTCTATTTATTGACGTTTCTTGTTCACGAGAGTGTATTTAGTTTCCAGGCGCGTTAACTACTACGCTCATTAGCCTCGTGAGTATAGTACATGTGATAATCCGGGAGGCGGCGGTGTTCCTTCCTCGCTGGAAGGAGAGATCCGGCGCCGACCGACATGTGCGGTAGAATAGTGCATGTAAGAGAGTGTGCTTAAGGAGTCATGAGGGGACAGCTGAAGGAAAATCGCACACGGTCCATAGCCTGTTTGTTTGGATAATGCTCCGGCAATTCACTTGATATCGGAGAAATCACGAAAAACTGCGGATCAGGACAGCCGACCGTTAGAACTCTACTCTAGATAATGGTTGAATTCGACCTAGCATTGTAGATAGTGTCCAAATTCGCCAGCGTCGGGACTCGAACATTAAGGCATCCGGTCAGCGATGTCGCAACGGAAATTGATGTCACCGACATCAATCTTTCCAACCGTTTCCTCTTTCATCTCGAGTAGATTTAAGAAGCTATTCCCATTGAAAATCCGTCATGAAGAGAAAGGGTTAGTTTCACAAATCCTAAGTGGGTTGGTCACTTCGTTTTCCTCATTCCGGCGCCTCGCTCCCTAGGGAGCGCACGTGCAGAGCTCGTTGCGCGGAGCCTGCCCTTGATCCGAATCGAGTATTCCTCAGGCGCCCCGCCTCCTACCGTGCCTACTTTAAAAAAATATGTTCCACTAAAAGCATTTAGGTTTTTCTTCATTTCCACTTCATCTCACTCAACACACAATGAGCTAGTCTTTTCTCGCCATCTCCCTTAACCCGTGTCTTGCGTTGCGTTTTTGCAACGTCTGCCAAATGTTCCTCACCGAGTTGTCACGAGCGCTTATGCGATTAAATTCCTAGTATTCAAGCTACTGTTGCTTTTCTTTGAATTGATCCATGGAGTGGAAATGTCGGTTTTAGTTCGAAGAAAACTGTTGTGAAAAGAAACAGCTTCTGAATCAGTTATTCAGTGAAATTGGTTTGGAAACATTATTTTGGCAACATGACAAATTATTAATTGATGATAAATAAATTCCTTCTTTACAACTTTCGAAATGTTTGCTTCCTTCGAGGTTGCTTTACATCAGACTAAACTCGCGTGATGTGTTTTTACAACGGGCATATAAGGTCTCTGGTGAGGAATTTATCTTTACTTTGCAATGCTCCATCTGCAGAAGAAAGCTTGGATTTTTGAAAATCTCCCGAATATTGTAAACAGTAAGCAGTATAGATCTATTTCTTGTACCTCAGACTGTTTTGTGAACGTTTATAAAACGTTTGGACGTTTCGGGGTAATTCAAAAATTTCTGGTCTACTACGAATTATTTCTGGAGAATTTTTTACGTCATTTGTACGCTGATATTTACATTATGCAGCTGAAAGTAGAAAACAAATTTACAAACAGAGGAATACGAGAAACTGAAACGATAAGAAGAAACTAAATTCAATATCAATCTCTGAAAGTCATTTCAGACAAGAAAACTAGTGATGCTAAAACAGATTGTACTTTCTCGTCAGTATTTTCACGCAAAATTACGCAAAAACTACTCAAATTTTCGAAAATTGTACTTCAACTTATTTCAAATTCTATCTTTAAGGAAAAGATTTCAATAAGGGGAAAAATCTCTATCTTTAATATTTTAGTTGTAAGAAGACTCCGAAAAATTTTGAACTTTTGCAATTTTCGAAAAATCAGGGTTTTCAACGAACATGAGACTTGCACCATTCTTTTAAACGTCCTTTACAATATATATATATATATATATATATATATATATATATATATATATAAACAAAAAACGATGGAAACTTTTTTCAAATTTATTTTGGAAACTGTCTCAGGGGCATCATGTTAAGTACCCCCAAAATTAAGATATCGGTTTCAAATTCAAGGGGCCGCGTCATCAGCCAGATCAATTGAGGAATATCAATTTTGGAGAAAATGGGCTGAACAATTTAGCGGCTAGCAATGTTCACTGACGGACGGACGTTTTGTCGTCATTCGATTTTTCGGTATCAAAGACCCACAAAACATGAATTTTGGCTACACCACGTGTTAGAGAATTTTTATTCTAAATTTAGCAACTGGATTTATCCACTTTTTTGTTACCAGAGCCCCGTAATAAAAGTTTTTCTCCCGAAAATTCGCCTTTTTTTCGCGCAGCATTACATAACTCTCTCTCTACTTTGGAGCGAGGAAATAAAAGGTATCATGTGCATGCAATGACTAGGGACCGAATTTCAAGGCAAATGCATATTTTCCCTCTGCATTCAGAAAGTATCCTTTCTTGGTATGTGGATGACAATTTCCATTTACTTAAACATGATTTTATGATGAGTTTCTGCACATTTTGGCAATTTTCTTAATAAGCATATTTCTTCGAATTTCTAATTATGAGGGGGCTCTTCCTATAAATATGAACAAAAATAAGTTGCGAAAAAGAAAGGAACTTCCCCTTCATTCATGAAGACGGATGCTACAGGGGTCTCCAAATTGTTATCAAATTGTTTTTTTATATATGAGTATATAGTACAAGTCGTATAGTAAGTAGTATATGACTTGGTGTAGGGATCTCAGAATTTTGAAAATGTGGCCAGAATTCACTTTTCCCCATAGCACGTCACACGCAGTTTTAACTGTTTTTTGACGAAAAATAAATAAATAAATAAATAAATAAATAAAGTAAATAAATAAATGTGGTTCTAAAGCAAATTGTAATGCTTTTAGCGGCAGATATTCCATTGTATACATAATAGACTGCTAATGGTACCATTAATACTACTCTTCGAAATTTCTAATACTATTTTCGGGAATATAATAATGATAATAATAATAATAATAATAATAATAATAATAATAATAATAATAATAATAATAATAATAATCGCACGGATTATAATATACATAAATACGTACAGAATTGACGACCTGCGTGTTCAAAGAAATGGTGGTGACTAGTGACAGCGACTCTCATATGTTTCTTAAGATGAAAGTAATCAATTGCATTAACCACATAAAATAAAATTTACAACAAATTAGATTACACACGTCAACTTGTATGAGAAACGAGAAAATGCTCTATCACTTCGATTTTCCCTTGGCTTCCCACATTGTACGAATACACAGGTCTGCGGTTCTACCAACGTTTGAACTTCGTCTGTCGGAGTCTACATCTCACCGCACGTTCGTCTAGGTGGTGACTAGTGGCAGCGACTCACGTATGTTTCTTAAGATGAAAGTAATCAATTGCATAAACCACATGAAATAAAATTTACAACAAATTAGATTACACACGTCAACTTGCATGAGAAACGAGAAAAATGCTCTATCACTTCGATTTTCCCTTGGCTTCCCACATTGTACGAATGCACAGGTCTGCAGTTCTACCAACGTTTGAATCTAGTCTGTCGGAGTCTACATCGCACCGCACGTTCATCTAGTTCAAAAAGAACCACAGTCGTAGTAGGCTAGTAGGGCTACCACAGCACACACTTCCTCGCATTGTTTGTAAGGGCTACGTAATATAATAGTGCTTGAAGCTGGGAAAATGTTTCCACCAGCAATTAGTTTTCCGCGCTGCGAATCGAACTAGAGGTCTTGAGGTTAAGTACGTCATTTAAGTTACTTTCGACACCACCAGCCTGGCGGTCCAACTAATCTTCCAGTTTAAAAACGACGTTGAACATTCGCATATTTTCAAACATTCGGAGATTTTATTTGTCATTTCTTCAAGATACGGTTTTGAAGTACAACTTTCATTCAGAAAAAAATCTTCAATATTGCAGTGGTAGAAAGACGCCGAAAATATTTTGAATTTTTTTATTTTCGAAAATACAGAGTTCACCGGAAATGGATCAGGTACCATTTTTATAAGCGTACGTTATCCTATTAGAGAAAAAAAAACAGGGAAAATTTGGAGCTGTATTTACTCATATTATAGAAAAATTAAGCACGGCCATATTAGAGTTATATCTTCAAAGAATAGATATCATTGGGTCAAAAAACCCTCAATACTACAGTTGTAGGAAGACAATGAAAAAAATTGAACTATTTTTCGAAATCTCCGAGAGTGCAACGAAAAGGAGACCTCTGCCGTTTATACGCATATTTTGCTCTACTCGAAAATAATTATCAAAAAATTTGGAGGCATTTTGAGAAAATTTTGAAAATGTGAGGGTTCAGGTAAATATCCATTTCACATTCCCACGGCCTCCAGTTCGGTCACATCGATCCAGACATGTCAATTTTGGAGAAAATCGCTTGAATGGTTTACGCACTTTGTTGACCGCAGACGGATTAATAAGGACGACATGAGAGTATCAGACGGACGGATACCGGTCGGGCGGGCGGGCGGGCGGGCGGGCGGGCGGGCAGACGGGCGGGCAGACGGGATGGACGGACAGGACAGACGGACGTTTTGCTGACTATCAATGAGGAACCCAAAAAACAAATGTATGAGGGACCCAAAAAACGTGAACAAACATATTGGAGGTTGTAATTTACAACGTACATGAGCAAGAATTATCCTCTTTTTTATAGCAGGGAGGAGTTTTTTCTGTCGAAAAATCGCCACATTCCGCTGCAACATTACAATACTCTCTCTTTGCTACGTAAGTACATAGTAGGCGAAAAACTAAAAAACATAGTCCTTGTCTGCTCCTAAGAGTAGCAACACGAAGATGCGTGGCATACCGAAACTTTTCCTCGTTTCCGTCTCGTGAAATGCAAAATTTGGCTACTGTTTTGGAGGAAATATAACATTTCAATCGTAACAATATAGCAATTGTTATGATTTTTGCATTCTTTGTACAAAACTGCGACTACCCCTTCGCCACCTACACCAATCTCAATGGTCTCAGAAAAGGTACTAACAGACCTTACTTCTGACGTGTGTATCAAGTTGTAGTTCAAAAGCTTCTATCCTGCATGATTTGTGTATGAGAAATACATTCTTCCACGCAGGCCCATGGCAAAAAACACTTTATACATCTCAGAGGGCCGTATTCATAGTCGTGACTTATAATAAGGAAAACCTTAAGGAGTTCCTTATAAAGTTTTTCAATTCATAGTAGCAACTTATCCATCCACATAAGAAAATCCTTTTAGCTATAAGGAAGGTCTACACCCAACCAACAATCAAAAACAGGTCCAGCCTTCACTTACAGCTATAAGTGAACCCTCTCTTGATGCGTTGAAAATTGTCGTAATTTGAAAGAAATGGAAATGGACGACTATTTCAAAGATTATAAGGATTTTTACAGTGGCATCTTTCTTTGTAGCAACAAGCGAAATTTACGTGACATGCAAAACCCGTTGAAAACGCACAACGATCAAGAATTTAAGAAAAAATATCGTTTTACAAAGACTTTTGTTGTACACTTTTTGGAAACGTTGGTGGCTAAAACCACCTCTAACTAATAGATATTTACTGATTTCACCACATTTAAGTCTTTGTTTACGATACTGGCACTATTTAAGAAACTGTGTAGGTTAGGTTACCTCACGGGTGCACACATCCACGGCCAGTTTGATGGAGCGCTTCTGGCTGAATTCAAGTGGCTGTGAAACAGCCAATACACTGTTGCCCCACGAGACATTGCTAGCATCGTACTTATTATAAGTATCGTCTATGAATACCAAATGTGTATAAGCATTTCCTTATCACAAGGGACTTCTTATAGCTGAAGGATTTTCTTTTCCTATAAGTGACGACTACGAATATGGCCCAGAGAACCTCAAAACGAATTTTATCACAGTAGTATTGACCTCAAATGTTTGGATAGATTCAAACGTTTTTTCTTTAAACAACATTCATCCGAGGAAAAATAAAAGGACGAAAAACAATTTGAGTTGAGTACTGTTCTCTGCAAGAGCGAACAAAAATGTTCGTCGAAATCTAACGAAGAATTCCCCAAATCGAGTTTTCTGAGCACCTACAGTGTCAGTACCTACCAAATGTGTCCACCCGCCAGTCGCGAAAGGGTACTGAGGGACAAAATGCTGAGGCCAACTCGACGAGCCGTGCGTGAGAATCCAACGCGTTCAGAAATTAGAAAATGGGAGACGAAGACAAAGGACAACGGAAATGAGGAAGACATCTCCGAGATCCTGGAATTCAAACGTTCCCTCTATTCCGCTAAAAAGTTTTGGTCACAGCAGAAGGGACGAAAGGTCCGTTCTCCTGAAATGTTGAATATGAGTCGTAATGAGTGGTCCAAAAAACCAGGGTTACCAGAAATTTTTTCCCAGCGGAGAACTTTTACCAAAAAATGGGGGACATTTTAATGAAAAGAAGGACGTTTTACATTTCTATAGTCCATGATGTATAGACAATGTACTCAAAGAGTCCAAACCATTAATGGTCTTTGTCAAAATCATATTAGACTTGCGTCATTGAAAATAAAAGCTTCCGGCTGGAAAAGTTCGCCCCCGTACTCACCTTCGTTATCTACCAAACAATAAGCATTAAGTTTTATATCACAATAAGTCCAATGCTCTATTATGCAGGCCATTTATTTTAGTAAACATGTAGACATTCAAAACATGAAGTCCTTTTAATTAATTAAATTACATTACAAATATGTTAGTAGTTTTTCAATTCAATTGAACAAAAAGAAGGAAATTTCATATAAATTTAAAAAAGAAGGAAGGACAATGTTAAGAAAGGAGGATATGTCCTCCAAAAGGACACATGGCAACCCTGCAAACAACCAGCATTTTAATAAAAACTAGAGATGCTACAGAATGGCACAGACTTTCTCGGAGCAATTTTTTTCTAGTTTCCTTGGCGTGGACTGGCTTTAAGGTCTTACTCCATCCTCTGGCCAGTTGCCATCTATCTTCACCGAAAGTACATTTTCTTAACTTTTCGGTAACTTAAAAGTAGAACCGAAATATTACTTCAAGAATATTAAAGAAGAGTAAAATCTCGTCTAAAATAGAAATTGCCATTGAAAATTTTTAAGTCGTTTTTAAGAAAATGGCGATTACGCATTACTGTAAATGCGAAATTTGAAGCTCTTTTTCACAGGAATGTATTGAGTTTTCGAAAAACTTCATTTGAAGTCCTTTCAAGCACTTCCACTCAACAATGTAATAATGTATACAATTCGATGGAAAGTGCATATTAACGGCGTGAGAGATATTTAAAAAAATCTACATTTGTGTAATTTTTGAAAACCGAAAGAATACACGAAAATTAACTCCACGTCATATTAAACAGTGCAATTAGCACTATCTATTGGAAAATTTGAAAAAAAAATTGGAGTCGTTTTTGAGAAGAAAATGACGTTGAGCGTTTCTGAAAATGCGGAATTATGAGTTCGTTTTTACAGAAAACTGTTGAGTTTTATTTGACATTATTTAAAGCACATGTACTCATAAATCCAACAGTGTGAAGACATTGCCTCTAAGGTAAATATTATCGACGTGAGAGGCAAGTAAAAAAAATACATTCTTGCAATTTTTGAAAAAAAAACCAAAATAGAGCAATATGACGTATATGTTATTGGATAGGGTTGATTGGGCACTAACCCTATCAAAAATGTAAAGAAAAAATTTCGAGCCGTTGTTAAGAAAATGTTTTTGTAATTTTTATAATTGCAAATATTGCACGCTTTAATGCACAAAAAACTACTAAAATTTTGAAAAAGTCTACATGACCTTAATAAAAGAACTATTTATAGGTAACAAATTTCATTTGAAGGAAAAATCTCTCTTCAATTTTATAGTTGTAGGAAGACACCCAAAAAATCCAAACTTTTGCAATTTTCGAAAATTCTCAGTTAACCATGAAAAGGGGGACAGACGGACGAAGGTACAGACGGACGGAGAGACAGACGGACAGAGAGACAGACGGACGGAGAGACAGACGGACAGAGAGACAGACAGACGGACGGAGAGACAGACAGACGGACGGAGAGACAGACGGACGGAGAGACAGACAGACGGACGGAGAGACAGACAGACGGACGGAGAGACAGACAGACGGACGGAGAGACAGACAGACGGACGGAGAGACAGACAGACGGACGGAGAGACAGACAGACGGACGGAGAGACAGACAGACGGACGGAGAGACAGACAGACGGACGGAGAGACAGACAGACGGGACGGAGAGACAGAACGGACGGAGAGACAGACGGGCGGACGGAGAGACAGACGGACGCAGAGACAGACAGACGGACGCAGGAGACAGACGGACGAGGGACAGACGGACGAGACAGACGGACGCAGAGAGACGGAGACAGACGGACGCAGGGACAGACGGACAGTCGGACAGACGGACAGACCGACAGACGGACAGACGGACAGACCAACAGACCGACAGACGGACAGACCGACAGACCGACAGACGGACAGACGGACAGACCGACAGACCGAAAGATGGACAGACGGACAGACCGACAGACCGACAGACGGACAGACGGACAGACCGACAGACGGACAGACCGACAGACCGACAGACGGACAGACCGACAGACGGACAGACCGACAGACGGACAGACCGACAGACGGACAGACCGACAGACGGACAGACCGACAGACGGAAAGACCGACAGACCGACCGACAGACAGACAGACAGACAGGATGGACAGACGGACGTTTTGAAAAAAAAACTATTTTTGGGTATCAGGGGACCCCAAAACGTGTATTTCCGTTGAAATCTCGAAATAGATTTTCCGCTGCATTACATAACTTTCTCTATACTTCGTATAGAGACGTATACAAGAAAGTAAAAATTCATAAAATCTATCACATTTTGATAGATTTATTGCACTCAACACGATGAACGAGGAAATTGTCGCAGCTATTCATGAATTTGATTACTATAGTCTGACAATTAACTTAGAAAATTATGCAAAACGAAAAAATATATCAAAAATACATTGACATAAGTAATTCTGATTTATCTTAACCTTCATCACCTCCTAGCAATTTTGCAGTGATGATTAGGAGAAAGTTAATCCTGCAACGGTCATTAGCAGCAATAAACCAGGCAGCTAACTCGTTAAATTTGAGATGGTGCAACTGATCTTGATGTGTGTGGCAGATGATAACGTTCAATCGTTTCTGTATGATGCTGTTTCTAAAGTACGTTTTCAGTCTTCGAAAGAATGTGCTGCTCCGCTCATACTGGCAGCTCTTTCATACTACGTTACATCTGCCCCGAAGCATTCTGGTGGATAAATCAGCCCAGTTAATGCGTCGTTTACGAAAATAATAAAACACGAAATGAGATTAAAGCACTGAATGGACTGGAAGATTTCGAAGAGTGCGTGTCTCTACCCCGCCGACGATGCCCGTTGCCCAAAGGTCAACTTAATTCAGTGGCGTAGCGTCGGTGTCAGCCGCCCAGGGCGGAGGAAAATTTCGCCGCCTCCTTATTTAGGTATTTCAATTTAAAAGACTCAAATATGCACGCTTGAACAACATAGCAGAAAGTCCATTCTGCAATTAATGAATAAAAAACGTAAATAAAATATTTAATACGTGGTCAAATGTATACGTACACGAACAACACAATTTTTAAATTGTCAAAGCGTCACTCGCTGTCTTCCCTGAAGGAGGTATGCCTACTGTCATCTAATTTGCAGGTGTTATTATAACGGGTGTTTATTTTATCTTTCGCAGAAGATGAGCGTCGCTTGCCTCAGCGATCGAGCCCTCGGTTCCCCGGGGATTTGCCAACAAGGGCTCCGTTCATCCGGCGCGTTCGTCGTTCGGCGCGACCAGCCGATACACCAGTGTCCCAAGAGCCTTCAACTGTGCATCATGAAATTTTCTTTGAAGCAGAGAATATTTTTCATATATGACACCTTCGTTCGACTTAAGTCCGCCCGCAAGAGATTTTTTTAAGAAATTTCCGGGCGGGAATATTCCACATCGGTCGACAATTCTGGATCTTGGAAAGAAATTTCGCACCCAGGAATTTTCATTGACGAACAAAAGTGTGTAAAGCGCCATGTCCTTGACAGGAGAGAAGGCGAACGAAATCTGTGCCAGATTACATCAATATCCAAGAAAATCTTTGATGCGTCTATGGTTACTTTCAACAGGATTCGGCAACTACTCACTCTGTTGTTCTATCCATGAACTTTTTAAATGTTTATAGTGACGATCGAATCACTAGCCGTGGGTTATGGCCTCCTAGATCACCTGATCCGACTCCTTGCGACTTTTTTCTTTGAGGATACTACTTAAAAGATCAGGTGTATGTAGAAAACCCGCAATGGGAGGAAGGGCTCCAGCGCTCTATTGAAGAGAATATCGCCGAAAAATTTTTTTGAGACTTACTTCAAAGGATAAATCAGAACGTGTTCCGGAAGTGCCAAGAATGCATTCGAGCCTGATTTTGACTTATGAGCGCCCAAGGCTGTCAAATGTTTTAGCGCCCTTTTTAATTTGCTTTTTGACAAAAGGTATTCATAATATTTTGAATTTAAAAAAATGTAAGATATTTGCAACCAATGCACATATTGTATACGTATAGATTGATTATATATTTGCATTTTTTATAACATCAAACATTTTTAGGTCAATAAATTAAAAAATTAAAGTAATTATAAAAGAATGTATTTGAATATCATTTACATTTTGTTACCAAAAAATATTGGATATTAAAATCATAGCATTTAGGTGTACATTTAAAATATGCGTCGTCATATGGAATCTCTATTTAGTCTCGGAAAATTTCTTTACAGAGTCTTCAAACTCTACGCGTTTCAAAATGTCATATTCTATGTATATCAGTGACAATGTGTCTTTTTTAAGAATCGAGCTCAGATAATTTTTTACCCACTTCAAATCAGAGAAAGATCGTTCGCCTTTTGCATTAGTCACAGACATCATTAGGGTCTTAAAATAACCTCGTCCTTTGGAAATATATCTTGTATCGACACTTTTTTTATAAATAAATTGCCCGAATTACCATTTTCTAAACCATTTTTTCTTCACGAATGTGGTCCTATATTTCCATATGATGGTTTATGGCCAGCCATAAACAGATCAAATTTGGATATCAACTCAACGCAGCCTATGACGTTTTCGTTTTGTAACCAATAATATCGTTGTTACCGAAAAAGACAATCCTCTTGATGCTAAAAAGTTCACAGAAATATGAATTTGATAAATATCGACTTCGATCTGCATGGCTTTCAGAGATAGAACGATGTCATCATTTTGCTTAAATCCATCTTTGGCCAACATTTCTGTAAAACAATCGTCAACGTTCCACTGTACTGGGTCGTTTGGAACTACATTTGATTAATTAACACTTTCTGTCGATACAAAAATGGAAATAAATATTTCTATAAATCATTCAAAAGATCTCCTTATGAAATTTTGCATCTGCTGAAATTCGCCCGCCCCCAAAAATTGCGCGCCCAGGCTGCAGCCTACTCAGCCTGTTCGGTAATCTGGCACTGGAGCCAAAGGACACCGCTTTCAGCATCATCTTTAGGGTAAGATAAGCGCGGCAGTAGTTCCCGTGTGCCAGAACGGGAGATAAGTCAGCGCCTCGCTGGGCGAATGAGTCCTCGACAGCCCAGGCAACGCGGTCCGAATTTTCGACGAACGATAAAACGAACACGGTGTACAATATTGAACTCTATTCTTTATATGACATTAATCATTCTGTCTTAATATTAGTCAAACCATCCAAGCACAAAATAAAATACGAGTAATCCCTACAAGGCAGTACAGACGGTGTTGCCAGTCGCTACAACGAGCAAGATGTAATTATTATACATTCATTTACGTCACACAATAAGAAATGAAAGATTCCAGGCTCATTTCAATCGGTCCGAATCGTAGGTGCGACAAAAATATGAAATAAAATAGTTCAAATTTTCACAAGATATTATTATTATTATTATTATTATTATTATTATTATTATTATTATTATTGTTGTTGTTGTGAAATTTTCCCGCCACCTAAAAGTACCGCCTCTGTTGCTCCCACTACGCTGCGCTACTTAATTTTTTTTCGATTTTCAAGAATTCTAAAACAGATATCAGTGCCAATAGTAATAGCTGTTATTACATTTAAAAAACAATTAAAATTGATTAACCTTGGGAGTCGGGCGGGGTATCTAGGATGCGTCATTTATTTATTTTACCTCAAAAACAGTTAAAATTGTGTGAGGTGCTATGGGGAGAAAGGAATTCTGTGCACGTTTTCATCCTAAGCCATATACTACTTGAATTTTGAATACAGAAAGAAATGAGAGCTTTTGCAAGGATTGTTAACAAAAAATATTCGCTCCGATGTAATAAAATCTATTTTCAAGGGTAAATAAGCTATAAATTTGAGCTCTTATCTCTCATCATGACCTTCGTGAAGGAATAATACTTCTTGCCGCGACAACACGGAGAACGATAATTGGAATAACTATATTTCCCACTGAATTCTAGAAGACGTGCACAGATAATGAAGTTACATTTATGTCCAGAAGCGAAACAAGCGGCCATCTTACCATTTGCTCAATAAATCAGGGATACTGGACAAAAACCTTGATCGAGATGGGGGTTCATTGACCCAAAAGCCGCGGTACAACACTTGTTACAAGTTGTTTAGAATTATACAGTCCAAATGGTAAATAATGCATTAAATATCTCTGTTCAAATTAAGTTTACTTTCCTTTTGTTGTTCAGAATAGTCTGTAATTGTATAGGAACAGTTACGCAGCAGAAATGATTTTACTAGTTATTTAAACTTTTCTATCGAATTTAATCGTTTAATGTCATTTGGCAAAGAGTTATAAAATAATGTACATGTATTGTATGTGGATTTTTTGTATTGAGCTGTTGATACTATCACCTGAAGAATATGATTACTACGTCGAAGTGTTATAGTTATATACATCGGCGTTTGCTGAAAATATATTCCTGCCCTGAAGTAAGTCATTTTTGTCAAACACCACTGATTCCTAAATCAATAGACAAGGTAATGGTAAATTTCCTAGATTAATAAAGAATCACGTGGGTGGGATTTGCTTATGATTTGTACAATTCTTTTTTGTAATCTAAACGTCTGAGAGATATAAGGTGTATTTCCCCAGAATATTATGCCATATCTCAGGCGGGAATGAACATTCGCGCAATAAACACAACGAGCAGTATGAAGGGTGACTGAATTTAAAGGAATTCTGAACGAGTAGCATTAACAGCATTTCTGAGCGATTCGCGAAAGGGGGCTTAAGAGGTTTTACATAGGTCTGATTAGCGTTTACCTAGAATTGCTTTCTACGACTTTGTGTTGAAAATTCTGGTTCAAATAGTATGTATACGGCGGTAGAAGATAAAGGGAAGGGATCCCGAAGATCGAGGAAACGCGCGCAGATAGCACTTCTCCCTTTTATTGTCACATAGTCTTGTTTTTGACAAATTAAAATTTTTAAGGAGGTTCCCGACGAAGATTTTGAGACATAATTATAAAGATTATAATATTACCAACAACTGCTTGGCTCGCCTTCCCTCGCCCAGGAAAATCTCAACCCCTTCAGAAACAAATTTCTGGCTTTGGAGCCGAAGTAAAATGTTACGAATTGCAGTTTCTGAGTCGTCCTGTAGTTTTCGAACTTACAGCAAAATACCCGGCGTTGCTCGGGCTTTCTTCATATTAAATCCTTGCGAACGAGGGAAAAGATCAATTTTATATAAACCACGGTGTTTCATATTTTTAGCGTAATTGGTTCATATTTTAATAAAATACTATGATTTTCTTTCATTTTATTTTACAACGCATAGCTATTAGAAGAATGTTTAAATCTTATGCACCGCTACTGACCTCTAGCGAATAAATTAGGTACCAGTTTTGCTGCAGCACTACAGGGCTCTGGCGGAATATATTACGAACCACGTGCTCTAAGTGAGAGGCGAATATATCGATTGATTGAATTAGTTAGATTACTAAGAAAATATTCAAAACTGATATGCAGTATCCAATTAATTGGCACAATACTCTCTCGCCCATGCATCATCGACAACGGCGGGTGCAAGACGTGTGGTCAGAAATTGTCTCGCATCCTTCCTTCACTAATTGTCTCCAGACTTATTAAGTGCTGTCAGCATCACCAATTAATTCTAACTTTAATTATCTTAAATTTTAATATATATCTCAAATAAAATTAACACAAATGATTTTTACGTTATAATATTATTTTACTTACTGCAAACGGAGGGGGTACTGTCACTAGAGTTATTCGTAATTATATAGGGGGGATGAAGCGCGCGTTAAAGGGGAGAGGGATTATTCAAATTACTCCAAATTTGCGTTACGTCATTTTTGGACGGTCCCCAAGTTCCTAGCAGATGCTGCCGGGAGTTCTTTTGACGGCAGTCCTTCCTCACTCTAAGAATCGATTGACACTATCCGTTCCCGGGCGAAGGGGGGAGTTACCAACTAAAAAGTCCGCCAAAGGCGAGGGATAGGTGGTTTCCTCCACTCGAGTTTTAGGAATTATTTGGGGCACAGGAATCGTTGTATATATTAGAGATAAGGACCATACTGACTGTCTCGGCTCCAACTAGCACCAGAACATCGCTGCTCCGGCCCCACCACGCGGGGCAATCCCAAAGGACCTTCGAGGTCACCCAAGGGACTCCTTGCCATGAATAAGGCAGGGAAGCTTATCGACGGAGAACAGGTCATGACGATCCTTCTTTGAGTGATATATGAATGAAAACGTATAAAAATCACTTACATATGTTTTTACTTTGTAGACTACTTTCAGGTTAGAATAAAATTGCGATGTTTGTTGTGTGTCTAAAATATCCGTAAACGCCGAGCGCAAAGGAACCACTATGGGGATTAGATCAATGAAACGTTCTAGGAAGATGAAACACAAAAATGCCATATTACACCACGTTACAAAAACACAAAAAATTTCTTTACAACGATACATTCGTATCGTCACATTACTCAAATACAGGTAAAATTCATGCGCTAAGCATCTAACGATTATAACGTGAGAATGATGATGACATTAACCATGAGAAAAAAGGAGACGTATTGCTTACATTTTCTCATTGTCTCAAAAGAGGGCGTTTTTGCTCCCCAAATGTGAGTTTGAACAGTGTCCACCAGTTGCCATTTTCTTAAGGTGAAACCTTGTACTAAAACGGATGAAAATTAAATTGTTTTTACATGTTTAGCTTCTTACAATATTGCAAGTTATTCCTGAAGGTTTTAGCTTGTTACATAGACGTTTCAAGTAACTCCCTGTCATGGGGGTAACTCGAAACACCATATTTTAAAAAACAACAACAAATAATTGCATAAAATTACATATGGGTACGTTTAATTAGAAACATACCAAAGTTTAGACCTTTTTTTTTCATTTAGTGTTGCAAATCGCAATGGTTTCAAAGAGTTAAAATATTTTAAGTAACTCCCGACTACGGTATATAAATATTGAGAAACATGCATGCATTAAGAAATCAAATTAATAAAATACCTCAGCAAAAAATTGCCACGTCAGAAATGTTCAAGGTAAGATTCACTACTTGACTATATTATTAAAATATTTTAAGAACTTACAAAAGAAACAAACGATGAATTTTAAATTTTCTTTTGCCTGCTTTACATGCTGAATATTGCTCTTATGTTGGATTTAAAATGTTCAGGTTCATATGCCAACCGAAGAAAGGTCAATGACAATCGTCGCACGTGTTCTAATAATCAGGACATTTATCTTTCTCTTTCTATTCTTTATATTTGTTTTTTGACCAGCCAAATAATCAAAGGACGTCTGGGTGAGTTTTCAAAAACAAAGCAAAAACCGCTTTAAATTTGAAGGAACATTAGTTAGGAGCGAATTTAGTGGTCTACTATACTTCGATGCCATTATTTCTGGAAACGTTCGAAACGACACAAAATTAGACAATTCAATGCAAATTTAATGTGTCATTACCTAGTAAAAGGGAATTTGTCAAGACAAAAACAAGTGAGTAAATAATATAATTATCGCTTACAATTCACAACAGAATATTGTCACTGCGGCTCTGAAGTTCTGAATTCTAGCTAACGATTATGCTCCACGTCTGTAGTTTCTCCGAAAATCAGTACCCCGCTGGCGCGCCACAAGATTACAATTTACGTAAGTGCTTTCACTTGGTGACATCGCATAAATCTGAGTATGTTGCCATCTCTTATTAAGATCTCATAATGCTCAAGAAATTTCTAAATTATGCTTCGAACGTTCAGCCTCTTCCTGTAATTAAACAAGTAGACCAAGGGATAACTCATTCGCCTACTTTCTCCAGGTGTGTCCAGACCAACTTGAAAATACGTCAGGAGAAATTCCTATCGCCGCGAAGAGACTGAGGGCAAGCGAACTGACACTGAGCGGTCAGTCGCAGGAGGCCTGAGCCCACTTTTCCTAAAGAAGAATGTAGGCTACAACGACGCTCCAGCCAAAATCCTCAACACCACAACCTATACGAGTCTTTTCTCAGCCCCATGTTCGGTGAAGTCTGTCAATCACGTTTATGCTTACAGCCTGTTACATACGCGCTTTTCGATAAATGGAAAATAATTATTTTGTGTATCACCATTACACTCATTAAGTAGCATCAAACAATAGAACGAAGGTAGGGCTATTGTCTCATTGGACCCGTTAATGATTTTGTCACGTGTTTACTCGTTTATCGACATGTAGAATTTACAAATGAGTAGACAACAAAAACATTGCTCAACTCCATTAAAGTTACTTATCAAACCAATGTATTCTCATATATTCAACTATAGTACAATATTTTTTTAAGTAGAACGAAGTAGATAATTTCATAATTCATACCTACGGGAGGAGCACTGCTCACCATTTCGCATTCAAGCTCGTAGAATTTACAACAGTCACGATGCCTAGAGAGTCATACAGATAAAGCCAAACCACATATACTCTGTGGAGGTATCGGTGAAGTCCTTCCTTCACATGTCCGCTGTCCGTCCTTTTTCCTACTATGAGGGACAATAGCGGTCGCATAAGCGTTCTTTTTTACGCAATTCTAAGTGTAACCAGTACGTAAGAACGTTTGAATATATTTCTGCAATTGGATACAAGCTCCATAAGTTTCCAATATTCCACTACCACTGGATAAAGACACTGGTCTTCAGCTGAACCAGGACCCCCTCCCAGCTCATCGACCGAGGCTGATGGCGAGGTTAAAGACCGCGAAGGGAGCTACCCGAACAGTGACCCTGCCACTCGTCCGCGTTCTTCGCACCTCGGGTGCTGCAGCCGCAGCGCGCTGCCAGGATGTCTCAGGGGAAGGCGCAACCCTCCTGACCCCTCTCCCAGCAGGACGCCCATGCGTACCGCGCAGTCCCACGGATAGACAGCTAGCAGCCCGGATGACGCCGTCCACTTGGCGTTGGAGGAATTGTTTTAACACGCCAGTACTCACGCATATTTTTGTTACGCGATTAGTCGCGTGATAGATTTTTATCTAACAATTGTTTATGTTGTATTTAGTGTTTTTATGAATCAAATTCGTGTATTAATATTCCAGCTGCGTGTTTGTGGGCAGATGGATGCTGGGATGTGTTGTGGATGACAGTGTCTGCGTGTCTTAACTCCAGACACCCATCCATAAAATTCACTAAAGAACTAGAAAATGAAAATCAATCAATTAATTTCTTAGACCTAACCATCTCTAGGTTAGACAACAAACACATCTTCGAAGTTTTTAGAAAACCCACACACACAGACACTGTCATCCACAACACATCCCAACATCCATCTGACCACAAACACGCAGCTTTCCATGCCATGTTTCACAGACTTGTCAGCCTTCCCTTTTCAGAAGACAATTTTCAAAAAGAAACACGCACCATTAAATGCACAGCTACCAATGGATACAGTACCACTCTCGTTGACAACATACTACGCCGCAAATTAAATAAGAAAAAACTGAAAACGTATACAAGCCTCACTCCATTCACCCAGAAACCATCAAAATTTATTTCTATTCCGTTCTTTGGAAAAATATCGCAGAAGGTAGCCCATATTCTTCACAAATACAATTTTCACGTTTCCTTTACCACACACGAATTCCTCAAACACCTACTCTCACCTCGCAACACCACCCCACTCATGGCGAAATCAGGAGTTTATGAACTCCACTGCCACAATTGCGAGGCTAAATACATCGGCCAAACAGGTAGAAGCTTCAATGCCAGAGTTAAAGAACATTTACATGCATGGAAGCACAATACAAACAAATCGCACTTTCCTACACATCTTATAAACGCTGGCCACACTTTCCACCCAGACTCAGACATTAAAATTCTTGAAATAGAAAATAAATTCTGGAACAGAAGCGCTTTCGGAATCTTTCACATATTTCAAGCCACGCAGAAATCTGAGGTCCTTCTCAACGAGCAAACTAATTTCCCTCTGCCCCTCTACTAATAATTTTACACACACCGACCTCACTGACTCTCGGCCATCTCGTGGCGTAGAGCAAAGTCGCTCGCCTTTCACCGAGGAGATCCGGGTTCGATTCCCGTCGAATCTCATGTGAAATTTGTTCCAACAAAACGAGTTTGGCTGCTTCACAAGGGCTAGTCCAACCCCTGTGAAGTCTCCTAAACCCTACCCCAATCCTTACTCCTTCCTAATTCTGGCCGCTGGGTAGTGGCGCAGGAGCGCGTGGTGAGAGGCGCGTACGCGGAGATGCTACCTGGCGGTCCTCTTCACAACTGACCGCGACGAGACGAACAGAAATTTCAATAGTAACGGAGGATTACTCCAATAGCGCTGAACACCCAAGAAAGGGTTAAGAGACGCGTTGCGTCGTGAGTTGACGCAACAAATATATATATATATATATATATATATATATATATATATATATATATATATATATGTGACTCCCCCGCCTCCTAAGACATTTCCAAGAGAACACTAAACAGACCTCCTCCGACCCCTCGCCGGATCTCCGGAAAGCAATAAAAACTCCGTGTCACGTTTCCTCTGGGCACAGTCTACCGACTTTTGCCGAAAGCAGCGAGGTAAGCTAAGCGGCTCAACTTATTATTCAATTATTTCCCCATCTTTGTAATACCATTTGCTATTAATTATTATTACTATCCCCCATTTCTTATATATTTTTTTTTATATTTGAACTTTTTTTTACTGTTTTTTTTAAAGAATCTTTTGCAATATGACAATGTATATTTCATTTATATTTATAATCTGAAATTTGAACTGCTATTATCTGTATTAATTCCCCCCCCCCCGTCGCATTTCATTTTTGCAATTTTATCTGCTATATGTTCCGTATCTTTTGCAATCATATAATGTGTCTTTCTTTATTGATATTTTATAATGTTTAATTTGAACTGCTACTAATCCTCCCGTTGTATTTTTTTGAAATTTTATCTGCTATCTGTAACTAAAAAATTTAAATGTATCCATTAATTTAATTTTCTATCTTATTTTGTATTTATTTATAATTTTGTTATACTTTTCTGTATTTGTAGACTGACGACGGCAAAGCCGTCGAAAGCCAGCTATCTTAATAAAACTAATATGTTGACGAAGATGACCTCTTTTATTTCTTCTCATAAGAACGTCAACATCACATCAGAATTATCACGAATATAATTAATGCAATAAACAATATAATTTCACCCCATTGAAACATACAGGGACATTTATGAACTAAAATAAAGCTTTCTCAGTACTACATTCATTGCTAGGAAACAGTATTTCATGGGTGTTCTTTGCAGAGAGTTTTGGAGCCGATGTTACTAAAATGCTGCGTGAACCTGGTTTGCCTCTTCGGACAATAAGTGCATTTCATTACTCCCTTGGTTGCTCCCTGACGTAACGTTTTACTCCAAAAAGAAAAACAAAACAAAAAAAATAGAAACTACGGCGCAGGGATGGCGGAAGATATTCCTGTTAAATCTATGAACCTTACCTTATATATAAGGTATAAAAAACACGATGAGATGAGAATTTAAGCTTTTCTGATGTTCACGCAAGCACACAAGACACAAAACAGAGTAAATAACTGGGAAGAGAGTGGAGAGATAATCGTATCGAAACATGACGAGATTGCTCGCGCGTGAGAAAATATCTAACAAGAAATGCCGCAATAATCAGCGCCTTGTCACATTGTATCCCTCCGCAGATCTGATAAGAACGACGAATGGATGCAGAGTAGCATCGTGTGGGATGGCATTGCTGAAGAGTTATCGCCGTGTGTTGAAAGATGTCAATGATATTGAAATAAATCCAGAATTGTTAGATTTGTTTTCTAACAGCGCACGTAACGGTGGGTTAATAATATCCAACAGCTGAAATAATACAACTTATCAACGTACTGCGTCAAATTTCCGTGTAGCACATGTCCAACATGCTCGAAATTAGTGCTTGTGGTCAGATGTTCCGTTCTCAATGTAAGCTGGATTTTTGTTTACACTAGTGTTTCAAATTTTCTCTATGTTTCTCGAAAACATTTTTTTATCGGTTGAATTTGCCCTGTAATGAGTAGTTATTTCGCATCATTTAAAATAGAATAATAAAAAGTTAGCATTCATTAATAAATATATTTATCCTTGATGGCGAAAATTTAATTCAATATTTAAAATCAATACAGCTCTATTTGTAAGTACATATATAAATAATAAATATAATTCAATATTACTATTTGTAATCTATAGCCTAATCTGTGCCGATAAAAGTTATACGCGACTTTCTCACAGTTTGCACATTGTTCCATAAACGAAATCATTGTTAACCCTTCTTTGCGCTATATCCCAAGAAGAATTAAACTCATGAATGTGAATGTAACCAACCTTGTAGATAATGTTTTCTATAGCTTCCATAATAGAGTTTATCAAATGTCTCCTTTCACATTTTGCTGAGAAATACTTTGCTTCTGCACAGCTGTTTCTTAACTATTTCTACCGGCAGTTAGTTCAGAGCCAGCATTGCTACTGGCTCTGTAGCGTCTGACCAGGCCCTAAGGTCCGAGTCCCGACGGTGGCAGATTTTCGACACCAGCTATATAGCAAGGTCGAATACAGCCGTGCTATATAGCTGTTGTCTGGAGGAGAATCCAAGCGGCCGGCTGCTCTGATCGACAGTTACTACACATCTGTTGTTTCACTGATCAATACTAGGCGAATTCCGAAACAGCGTATCAAACGGGTCACGAACCGCGCGCGAACTTTCCTTCCTCACTCTTGTCCTATCTTCTCCCCTACCCCACATTTACACTTACATGCACACTACCACACATGCTGGAACCAGTAGAGAGATAACTGTAAGAGCTTGCCCGCTTAGTCGATGTCTCACAGCGGGGAGATACTTGGAGAGGAAAATCCCCCACAAGCCGACATGTAGGTCGGCACAGTATCTCTCTGTCCAGCAGAGGAGAAACATCATCTCCTGGATGAAACTACACTAACGGGACTAATCACCATTGCAGTTGACGTGACCGGGAACAATGGATCATCTTCACTATTTCACTTCTATAACAGGGTTGCCCAACTGGCGGCCCGCGAAAGGTCATTAGTTAAAAGTGAAAGTCCCGTGCATCCATGTCGGGCAAGAACACCGCGTATAGCGCACGCACCCTGTCGTGGTCAACATCCCCTTAATGTAAAAATAGGTTCAGTTTAGATCTAAGAATTCTATTTTTCGAGTAAATTCAGAAATTCAAAATCATCCCAGTGTGTTTGCCTGCGTCATGCGTGTTACGGCCTAATATCACGCATGGTTTCATCGCCCTTCCCTCCATTCAGAGCAGCCGGGCAAACTCCCCAAGATCAACAATACGGGATAGTCAGGTGTGGATCGCCCATGTAATGTAAGCATGGCCTGCAACCATATTGGAGATTTTGTTGTGGCCCTTGAGGCCTCGCAAGTTGGACACCCCTGTTCTATAACGTTGAGGGTCACAAGGTTGTTCTTATAATGAGTCGAAGAGCCGATGGATATTTTGAAGTATTGCTTAAAAAAGAAAGAAACTATTTTTCGGATACTAACGAAGAAAAACACAAATTTGTGGATTGACGGATTTGGGGTGCAAATTACGCCAATCCTGTATCACGCGCGGCCGAGCAATTGTGCCCAATCTTTGGGGATCAGAACCTTAGCTCGCTAGCCGACCGTCAGGATTGCAGTGTATTCGCTGTTCACAAATGACGCAATTAACCCTCCCGAGTCTTCAATAGCACTTCGAGCCTTGAAAATGCACATAAAGTTGCGGTGTTATAAAGAGGTTGCAACGAAACAAACTAGTGGTGTTCCAATAGAACCCCAAAAACCTATTCTCCAGAGAATAAATTACTTTTTCTCATTATTTCAAAATTTACAAATTTCGAAAATGCAGAGAAAATAAGACCTGCACCATTTTTATGCGTCTTTTGGATCCGTGGAAAGAAATCTTTAAAAAAATTTGAAGCCATTTTTTGAGAAAATTTTTTTTTTAGAAATTGCGTTAATTTCAAGCAGCAATTACGCGAAAACTAGTCGTATTTCAAAACACTGTACATGATCTTTTTTAAATTATCTCATTTTTAGAGCAGATTTTATTTCAGAAAGAAATATCTATCCTCAAAATTGTTCTTTTGCAATTTTAGTTTTACAAATTTCGAAAATACAGAGTTCCCCGAAAATGGGCCAAGGACCATTTTTAACCGTCGTTTGGTACATACAAAGAGAAAAAAATTGAGCCTTTTTTTTTTAAAGAAAATTTTGATGTTAAGACTTCATGTAAAGAGCCCTCAAAAACTAATATATCCGACTGAAACTCGCAGGGTGCCAGGTCCTTTCCGATCGACCATAGAATATCAATTTTGGAGAAAATCGTAAGTAAGATTTGGCCGCTAGGATTGACCACGGACGGACGGACGGACGGACGGACGGACGGACGGACGGACGGACGGACGGACGGACGGACGGACGGACGGACGGACGGACGCACACACGTTTTGTCCTTCATTATTTCTTGCCATCCCGAACCCACAAAACATAGATTCTGACTACACAACATGAAGCTGAAGTAATTTACTACTTACAGGAACAAGATTCATCCACTTTTTCGTTGCCAGAGCCAGGCAAAGCACGAGTTTTTCTTTTGAAAAATCGCCGATTTCAATATCTATCCCACATTTGTAGGAGTAAGGCGAGAAAGTAAAATTACAAAATTTCTTTCCACGGGAAAAAATGCTTCCACGGTCAAATTGGCAAAGGCATTATTTTTATTACTGCCAATATTATGAGGAACATGCTAGTGTAATTAATTCCTTCTGTATTTTGAAAAGCATTATAAATAATTTAAGGCTTTTGTATTTCTTTTATTTATAACGTCATAAATTTAGAGCTGGGAAATTCATGCAATTGCATGTTTTTGTTAATGTTTATATCTTCCTGAAACTTCAAATATGAATGTTTCATAGCACAATATTGAAAATATGGTGAGAAATCTTCTGCATATAATGCAAATTTTGCACATTTAGAGCTTTTTGGTTTATTAATGAACGTTTCTGCGTATTTTTGACTTTTTGTCTAAGATAACACAAGTATTAATTTCCACGAAAAAAATATTTCTTAATGCAAAGCATGAACTTTCTTGCTGATTCAAATAGTACATCACCTCGCACTTTCGGAACCCTCAGACTGACCTTGCGTGTCAAGACATCCTCTTTCCCGATCCTCTCCCACCCCCGTCCCCAGAAAGCAGGTCGCGTCTACCACCCTCCCACCCTCCTGAAATGCCTACTGCGGCACATTTACTTGCTTGCCAGCAGCTTCAAAAGACAAATTTCGGAACAATCACAGGATTTTTCAACCAATCTCTGAGAATTTTATGGCTAAATGGTGAGGAAAGGGGGATGAGAGGGTATTACTTATGGTAATTTACGATACTCTATACATGATTAAAGCGTTCACAACGTTAAAAACCTTGTTTCCTAATATGGTACATGTTTCATGCTGTGCTCATGCATTGCACAGAGCAGCCGAGAAAATCAGAGAATTCAGTCCAAATGTCAATAAAACTATCAACCAAATCAAGAAATTTTGCATGGCTCGACAAAGTATTTCTATATACAAGGAGAAGATGGAAGACCTTCCTTTGCCCCTAGAGCCTATTATTACTTGCGAGGGGGGCCTGGGTAGATGCAGCTATGCAAAATATCTGGAGCAGGTTAAAGAGGTGGTGAATATGTTGGGTGAGGATAAGGCTGTTTCCATAAAGAAAACCAATGAATGCTCAACAATAGCAGACTCCAAGAGGAACTCATATTTATTGAAGGACACACGGTTTTTCTTCCTCACTCAATAAAGAAGAAAAAATAGTTCAGGATAAACCTTAGTAGATGCATTTGCAATTATTCAGGAGGGAAGGGATAAATTGAGGGCAGGTCCAGGAGCAATGGGTGAAGCAATTAGGAAGAAAACAAATGAAGTTTTTGGAAAGAATCTAGGACTTCATGCTTTCGAGACAGTGGAAATAGGAAGGAAATAGTGTCCTTCTTCCAAATAATGTATTGAGCACAAGCATTTCAAAACATAAGTTTCCATTCATAGTGTGGAAATATTTTCTATATACAAAATGATATTGTAAGATAGGAGACACTCCCTAAACAACAGATAATCTGAAAAAAATTCTTGTGACTTTCAGTGCTTTTAACTCAAAATAAAATGTGCAGAAGTAGGAACTAATATGTTTTTAATTTGCCTATTCCGTTATATATTAATTTACCTATTTAGTTGGGGAGCCTCTTATGACATCACCTGATAGTGCGATGAAAGACTAATCAAACTTCTGGCCTTAGGATAAGACCAGGTACAGTTTCTTCACATCTTGTTCTCTTTGAAACTGCTTCAATAAGTCACTCATGCTGGTTGTCAAGAGCTACCAGCATTTGTTGCATTTAGATTTCAAAACATGGTTTTTGAGGAAAAGTCTTAAAAATGTAAAGCTTATATAGAGTACATTGGAGTGTATTATTCATGTATCCAATTCTCTCAATTCCATGCCATGTTTTGTATTAATTGTACTTGCTTCACTGTTCAGGTGAGTGGATATCATTTTATCATTTTACAATAAAGTGCCCAGTGTTGTATGTTTTTATGTATAATAATTCAGATCCTCTTATATTCATGTTGTCACAAAAATTATTGACTTGAGAGATTCAGATATTTCTTCACTAACAGATTTTCTATACAACCGAGGAAAACACCTTCCAATCCAAACAGTTCTCTTTTTGTTTATCAATTGATCAGACATCAACTATGAACCTCCTTTGGCTTGTGGTCTTAACAGAGATATTGAGAATTTCATTGATGAGCCAAAGCAAGAACTATATTTGCCCTGTCGTGATCAAACACTAGAAATTTGAGGCGATTGAGGGGCAAAAGCAACAGGCACAGAAGTCAAGAAACGAGCTGATTAATGTCAAGAATTGAACTTAACTGCAAGAATTGGAACAAATTTGTGTATTAGAGATTGTTTAATCATGGTAAATTGGTAAAAAAATTTTATACCCAAAAAATATAATTTTATCTGAAGAAGAATATACAGAGGACGTGAGGTAATTTTTATTTTATCTCACATAAGTTGAACATAAGTCATCTGTTACGATTTTTGGGAACATTTGGCTAATATTGCAAAATAAATGAAGATTTACTGAGCTAAATGTTATTGTATCAGAGTAATAATAGAACATTTGAATTGCTTGCAAGAAAATGCATGTTTTTAAACCCATTCATTGTTGGAAATAGCAAAACTTGTTTTTTGATCCATCCATCCTAAACCTAGGCTAAGGCCTATAGTCAATTGGGGATATCACCTATGTAGCTCAAGAGAACTTTTGTAGACACCTCACACATCATTTTTTGTTTTGAATGCATTAAAATACTCAATCTATCAAATATAGTGAATTTTATTAATTTTCCCTAATGAAATTTTATATACTACTATCAATATATGTTTCCACATCATCTTTAGTATTTTATGAGTAATATCACCAAGTCCTGTCTGAACATTTCCTAGCAATGGAATTTCTTATCTTTCATAATACATATAGCAGTTCTTTTGAAGAACTTTATATAAATTATATATATTTTCCTTCCTATCTTCTGATCACTTCTCTCAAACCTCAGCCTGAAGTAAATTACAGCAACTGTTGAAATACTTTCACCATAATTAAGGTGGTATAATTACAATATTTTTCCAACATCTTGAAAACTTAAAGTGACAGCAAACAATGGTAACACTCTTAAAAAATGTTAGTAGATTAATACACTTAAAATTTAATATGTAATAAATATTAAGATATATACAATCTAACATCAATTAACCAATCAAAATACATCAGCTAATATAAAAGCAATTATAAGTTTTTATTTCATCAATCGATTTTCATTTTATCTGAAAATTGAACTCGTGGAATCCACTAAGCTGATTTGTAAAAAGAATGTAATAGCACCCCTATCACCAATAACATTCAATGGCCAAAGAGCGTTACTCAATTTTGACATGAAATGCCTTTAAATGAATAAACACTAATATAGACATCACACATGTCATTCTCAATATGTGACATTAATGTTCCAGAAATAAAGAGAGCCTTAAATTATTAACAAAACCTACTTCCATGTGTATAACATACACAATATATTTTCAAAATATTTATCTAGTGTCTGGTATTCAATTCACATTAGCACTATTAAATTGTGCAAAGTTGCGAACGCATATATATCAGCTAAAGAACACCCGAATCTTTACATTGCAAATTCAAGTGTAAATTAGAACATGAAACAAAAATTTGATGATTTCTATTGTGAGAGTAACATACGTACAATAATAAAGTCCATAAATAGGTAGGATTGTTACTTACTGGACAATGTACACTCCAACATAACCGAGAAAAAGAATAATTTGGATAAATATAGCTCAGTCTCTTATACTATTCATGCAAAATGTACCTGAAACTAAACTACATAAAATTCAAATGTAAGTGCTACACAGACATAAAAAACAACCATGAAACCACGTACTCATCAAAACCAAGCAAATGTAAGCGTAATTTTACTACTTGAGAATATGATTCTATTGTAACTACAAATGAAATGTGCAAGCTTTTAGAAATATGGAAATAATTCTTATGAATATTTGTTAAGATCTACACTAATATTTAGTGTTTATATGACTGTCTAATGACCCTGCATAAATTTCCTCAGTTACAAAGACAAAAGCTTTCAACATGAAATCATTCTTCATAGCTTAGTATATGGTCAAAGAACAGTCCTTCGTGACAATGTGCCAGCTCACTATATTACATTGCTGCATTTTGTTATCATCTGCAGTTGTTACAAGTTACGTAAAATTGTGAACACATGACAGCATTTGTACTCAGGTTTAGATTTTTCCAATTCACAAATTCACACTTTTTATGCTATTTTAATGTTCAATTGCCATTTAGCAATTGTAAGAATTATTCCCTACACAGAACTACATACCCCTTAAGATAAATCCATTCCAAAATTATTACAACTTAAAACATTTGAGAGTTGACAGTTATTTTAGTGTGCCTAGAAATTAGAAATAAAATAAAATAAAAAATTGATTTCCCAAGTCTATATCAGAATGTTTCTCCTTCAATGGATCAACTAGATCATTAGAAAATGGGTAGGCATGAAACAAGAATTAATTCTTCCATTCCATTTGGTACTTGAGAAAATTGAGAGAAATCTTAATAATGCTGTTTACTCAATGTACAATATTAACCAAAAACCTATCAAACAATTCTCCATAATTTTTCACAAACAATCAATACATTTAGAGTTGAAGACATTCACCATATTTTATTTCTTTAAATGTATTACTGAAAGATGTACATAATCTTATGAGGTTGTAAATTTGACCATGGTGGTTCATCACTTTCACATGATAGATGTAAAACCAAAAGACATATTGAAATTACATTGTAATAGTTCACTCTATTTTAGAAGGAAAGCAGATAAAAATAATTCTTCAATCCATAAGTTTAAAATATCGCAAGATAAATTGAAAATAGATATTAACACAACATTACCAAATTCACCACCAGAAAGTGTTTGTGAGAATACAGCTAGCTGTGTCACAAGACACACATCACAAAAACCATTATCAATATATTTTCAAGAAACACTTTTCATAACAGAAAAAGTATGTAGACAACAACTAATGCATATAATGGTCTAGCTCAAATACAGTTTTTTTAACCTTCTACAATAAATGGGGCTACTAGTGAAGGAAGTACAGCTGCAAAATATTTTTTATCCCAGGAGTTGGCAACCCATTGCTTGCGAATTCATCTCGTGTGGCCAGCAGGATCTTAACGAATTTGATCAAGACAAATTGAATAAAACCAGCTTAAATTATATTTACAATAAAGATACCCTACAACACAACATTGCATACCATGAGTAGGCAGTTGGCTCTTTACTATAAGCATGCTGCCTCTGCTCTCAAAGCAGTAGCCCAGGCTGACATGGACTTCACAAGCACTTACATATGCCCTTTTACTCATACAAAAAAGATTAAGTCTGCAACGTGATTGAGACTTTAACACACACGCATTTACACAACTCTTAAGAGGATATAATAATATATTGTAAAATATCTCTCGTGCATTGTTATAAATAACTATTTGTATTTTATATTTGTATTTTTTTCTTCTTAAATAAAATCGTGGTAAAAAGCCTTAATGTGTTTCTTCACTAAATTATTAAAATTGGTAGATCCCAAGTTTGTTTTCAACTGTTTTAATTGCAAACTGATAAAATTATTGAATTGAAACTTAACATTTTGACATTTGTGAATAAAAAGTAAGTTGGATGAATGCACTGCTTGCAAGCTAGTGAGGGTTTCATTATGTGGCCCATGAGAAGACTCCTATTTTATCCAATCCACTGTGAGCAAATCTAATTCTCTAATCACACTTCAAACAATATTTTGTTTACAATATTCAATATTCACAAAAAGCTGTCCATGAGCAGTCATGGTCAACTTACATTTCATTTATTTATTTATTTATTTATTTATTTATTTATTTATTTATTTACGTCAAAAAACAGTTAAAAACTGCGTATGACGGGCTATGGGGAAAAGTGAATTGTGTGCACATTTTCAAAATTCTGTGATCCCTACACTAAATCATATACTACTTAAGTTTTGAATTTTGAAAGGGAGATTTACTTGATAACCTGATACATTTACCTTTTTCACTTTTATTTTAGCACTTTTCATTCAGTGGATGATCCAAGGGAAGGGGACCATATGCCTTCCCCAACTATTTTGGTACTTTGACTTAATTGATTCAAAACTACCGTATTTACAGACCAAAAATGATAGTATTATGAATGCTATCATATGAGTCTCTGACATTTGAATATGGGCTCAAGAAAATTTATCACTATAAAAACTTGTTTAAAGAAAAAATTATACACCATAATAGTTTTATCTTTGAGCATTATACTATAGAAGGTGAGATCTGTAATCCTTACAGGTAATCCATAATAGTTTTCATCACAGCACTGTGTACAATGTATTGTACAATTGTATGTACAATTGTATGTACAATTGTATATTACACAGGGTCACATACGCAGAATACGAATGTTATGACAAAAGGGGTCTTTACCAACTGCTTTGTTTAAACTATTGGCAAAGACATTTCTCATTACGCAGACTATTTCACTCACGAAACGTCAACCAATAATGTGTAAGAATTCAGACCAATCAGATGAATTATGCAAAATAGTCATGGTTTCATCACCACCACCTTCAAAGTGGTAATTATTGTTGCTGTTCATTTAACGAAGAGACCTTATTTAATTTGATGATAACTATACAAAGTACTTTAAACAACTGTCAGTTTACCTTAATACTGCGTACTAATAACTGTGTCACCATCATCACTGTGTATTACATCATTTCCTTCTGCCAAGGTTTGGGCTCGCATCACATGCACATTTTTTTGTATAAGCAGCTGAATAATTTCTATTTACATATATTCTAGATTTTCCCTGCTTTTCCAGAAATCAATCAACCTGCCAATCAGCCAACTATTTTTAATTTTTTTATTATTTCAAAAATATTTATGGGAGAATTTGAATTGATACCCTCCCTCTCCAAAATTGTCTGCATTTGCCTCTGCATTTCACTATTCACTCTACCTGCACTCTCATTCAAGTCACTTCCATTCCTCTATCATCCCTCAATGCACTCTGCAGAGCTTTATTTTTAAGTAAAAATCTTCATCCTTGCAATTTCTGTAGCTTTATCTCACAACAGATAAAATCACAAGATCTATCTTCATTAGTTGCCACAACTGAACACTAAGACGGATGATATATTTTAAGTACCTACATCAAGAGAAGGACTGTTCTATGAATAGTTAGAAATTTCTGCCAAATAACAGAATATCACAGAAACCATGAATGATACAAACGATGGCATTATAAAAAATTCTCTCAATTATGATTCTTTTTAAAAACACTTCATTTCACTATTATAAACAGCAGGGTCATTATAATAAAACATATTACTGACTCTTTCAAAGCCCGTTATTTATGGCAGTATACACACGTACAATATATTTTATGCAACATGCACCATTTCCAACAATTAATTTCCATGGATAATTCACCATGCGTGCTGCAACTAACCTCATTGAGGACATCACAGAAACATTGCAGACGCCAGCAAGTACACGGCATTCTGGAACCATTGATAAAAAATAATACATTTGATTACCATTACATTAAAATATATTATACACAGTGACAAGTATGACAGAAGCAGTGACAGGTATGGAGAAAATATTCAATTTCAATATTCTTATTTTTTAATGTGCAGAAGCAAACAAGACTTGTGGCAAAACAACATATTAATTCCTTTTTTATACAAACAGATCAATCAATACAAGCTCAGCAGAAACTTATTAGCAACAAAGGCAATCACACTTACTGTTAACACTTAATTCCTTTGGTGTAAAAGTATTTCCATCTTTTGTGGACATGTGCAGACACTAATAACATTTTTGGTGTACACACACATTATTAGACAACCAAACTAGTGAAGTTACAATAGAAGATACTTTCTCATATTATTGGCAAAAGTTATGTAATACTATAATATTACAACTTCTTTCCTACAAACACTTTGGCCAACACATATCAACTCTCTATCTTAACCAAATGAAGTATTACGGATTCCAGAAACAAAAACATATCTTTAATTCTTGAAAATTCTGAAATTTTAATGAAAATGCCACTTCTGCCATTTAATTCTGTTTTGAGCTCTATTCTCACAAACAATTTTTTTTAAAACTCCTCCGCGAAGATTTGAATTCGGGCGCTTGAACCGTCTGCAATGGCTCGAGGGCAGGTGCCGTTGCTTCTGCGACGCCGCTGCGCTGACCGGGAGGTCCTAGGATTCGAATCCCGTCGGTAGCGGATTTTCGATACTAACTACATGGATGAGTCGAATTCAACCACTGTCTGCAGGAAAATTATAGAGCCGGCAGCTTTGACCGGCAGTTTTCCGGGGTGGAGATTTTTTTCTCTGGAGCCACAACTTCATAAAAGTGGCTTTGAGACATGTGGGATTCGACATACAAAATTTCATTAAAAATCCGAGATGAAATAGAATGACGGTATCATCCTCTCATTCGGTGTAAATTCACTGGACACCATTGGATTTTACACGAAGATCTAAAAATGACTACCTTTCCCAAGAACAGGAAATCAAAATGACCATGGTCTTGTCCCCCCGAGACAACCATGTAGTAAGAGAATACTGGATAAGAGAAGAAGGCTGACCAGAGAGAAATTGAAGGTATGTGAAAAACAAAAATTCCACAAGTAGTCCTGCCTACCCAAAAAATGTTTATATCCCTCCGTTTCGGGTAATGAGGGCTCAAGAAAAGAATATGAATATATATATATATATATATATATATATATATATATATATATATATATATTGTGACGCCGAGCCCAGGTGTGGGCTCTCGCCACTGTTAGTATGGGAGGCCGCGCGCCTGCGAGGGCGCAGTTCGTGGTTTTCTCCTCTCCCCCCCCCAGGCGGCAGTATCGGCCGTAGCGGAGGGGTAGTGAAAGGGGGGAAAGTGGGGAATAAGAAAGAAGGAGAGCGAAGTACGGTGAGGGTCGACCAGAGGTGTCGCGACCCGAGGTGGGATGTGAACGGTAGGAGTGGAGTGAAGGCAGTGAGAGATGAGATACTGCAGTTTCTCTGTGTAGTGCAATATTTTATTGGAGTTTGTCTAATATCACAAATTGTGATATAAATAGCGGAGTGGAAGGATAGTTACCCAGCTATTTCTAATGTTATAATGTTTCGGCAAAAGTGTATCCATGAATTTCTTCTGATTGTAATTTGTGTGATGTGATTTCATGGCATGTAGTATCAGCATTTGCCGTCCAATATCACAGATTGTGATATAAATAGCGGAGTGGAAGGACAGTTACCCAGCTATTTCTAATGTTATAATGTTTCGGCAAAATGTGTATCCATGAATTTCTTCTGATTGTAATTTGTATGATGCGATTTCATGGCATGTAGTGTGAGCATTTGACAGGATTGCTTTGTGACCCTGCAGGGTAAGGAAGGCATAATGTTGCAATGATTACTTGTATGGCAATGAACTAGTATTATCGTTTAAGAGTTTGGGGAATGATACTCCAAAGTGTCTTGAGTATTTAACAAAAGCAATGAAAAGCTTTGTCAATTTTGAATCTTCTTTTTCCTTAAAATTTTTGTAAAAATGGTGAAGAATGTTTATTTCATTGCTTACATTTAATTGCTTACATTTCTGTTGTTGTGTGTTGATCAAATTTGGATGTAAATTTTTATTGGAAATAAGGGAATTGTGTTAAATAATGTACAATTCTGAAGTGTTTGGTGCAGACGCACTTAATTGTTGTACAGATCATATGGAAGGATAATGTTCATTCCAAATGACTAAGTTATTTGTTCAAATTAAATAATTTGATTTTTTTAAAAAAAAGCTGATTGTTTATAATCCTCAGAATTGTTCTAGGAATATTACTTCTGTGTTGTTGGTTTCCATTTCGGGAAGCGTGGGAGCAGCCAGGGCCAGAACTCCGCCCCCCGGGTTCCCGACTTCCGTTACAGGAGGTATCAAACTATCATGCAAACCTTGAAGTACGGCCCTCCGCACGGCGGACGCCACGTCGCCGCGCGTGCATCCCGTTACGTCACTATATATATATATATATATATATATATATATATATATATATATATATATATATATATAAAGAAAGTCGTGTTAGTTACACTATTTATAACTCAAGAATGGCTGTACCGATTTGGCTGAAAATTGGTGAGCAGGAAGCTTAGAGCCAGGAGACGGACATAGGATACTGTTTATCCCGTTCGACAGCGTTCCTGTGTGAGAACGCACGTTTTTGCACGTTTTCGCACGTTTTCGCGTGATTTCGCATGTTAGTGGTCATTGTTGCCTGTTGTAACCTATTGTTGTAACGCCGCACTGATAACAGAAGGCGATAATGATAGCCGCCTTTCGTTCGCCGTTATATCTATATATAGTCGTGTTAGTTACACTATATCTCAAGAACGGCTGTACCGATTTGGCTGAAAATTGGTGAGCAGGAAGCTTAGAGCCAGGAGACGGGCATAGGATACTGTTTATCCCATTCGACAGCGTTCCTGTGTGAGAACGCACGTTTTTGCACGTACGCAGTGCAACAAGGATAGTACAGTTTCTCACAGTGAGTGCGACGCGAGAAAAGATGGGACCGACTGTTAAGGCGGAACAGAGTTCGCCGGGTCAGCTAGTATCTATATATATAAAAGAAAGTCGTGTTAGTTACACTATTTATAACTCAAGAACGGCTGTACCGATTTGGCTGAAAATTGGTGAGCAGGAAGCTTAGAACCAGGAGACGGACATAGGATACTGTTTATCCCGTTCGACAGCGTTCCTGTGTGAGAACGCACGTTTTTGCACGTTTTTGCGTGATTTCGCATGTTAACGGTCATTGTTGCCTGTTGTAACCTGCGCCTGATAATAAAACAAAAAAATGTCGTGTATCACAAGGTACTTAACTGAAGAGTGCAACCTATGCACCAAAATACAGGAACAATAATGAATGATTAATCTACTTAATTTTTTTATTTGTATTTTCTAATAAACAATTTAACTTAATAAATTCCAAAATCTGCTTATTTATTGCCTTTAACAGCCGGTCCCTATGATTACAGCTTTGTATTTCTCTCTTAAACAAAAATCAATTAAAAAAACGCTCTGCTACGTAATAGATTTTTAATTATCTATTTAATATCAGAGCGTTTTTTTGAAATTCTTCTTTGTTTGAGAGAAAAACACAAATCTGCAATAGCTTTATTATCACGAGTGCAACAAGGATAGTACAGTTTCTCACAGTGAGTGCGACGCGAGAAAAAGATGGGACCGGCTGTAAGGCGGACAGGTTCGCCGGGTCGGCTGTATATCGCCTAAAGAAAGTCGTGTTAGTTACACTGACATAACTTTCAGAACGGCTGTACCGATTTGGCTGAAAGGTGGTGAGCAGGAAGCTAGAGCCAGGAGACGGACATAGGATACTGTTTATCCCGTTCGACAGCGTTCCTGTGTGAGCACGTTTTTGCACGTTTCGCACGTTTTCGCGTGATTTCGCATGTTAGTGGTCATTGTTGCCTGTTGTAACCTATTGTTGTAACGCCGCACTGATAACGAAGGCGATAATGATAACCGCCTTTCGTTCGCCGTTATATCTATATATAGTCGTGTTGGTTACTATATCTCAAGAACGGCTGTACCGATTTGGCTGAAATTGGTAAGGCAGGAAGCTTAGGAGCAGGAGACGGGCATAGGATACTGTTTATCCCATTCGACAGCGTTCCTGTGTGAGACCGCACGTTTTTGCACGTACGCAGTGCAACAAGGATAGTACAGTTTCTCACAGTGAGTGCGACGCGAGAAAAAGATGGGACCGGCTGTTAAGGCGGAACAGAGTTCGCCGGGTCAGCTAGTGCTAAATATATTGCTCGGTTTACATTATTACACTGTCGAAATTTCCTGCAGGAGCTCGTGAAAGCTGATATTTTGGGCGGTCCTGGGATACGATTTCTTAAAAAATCCTTGAAGATAATGGAACACGACGGAAAACAAAGCATACTGTGCATCTTCACGCTGCTCTTAAATGTTCTATGCCCCTTGTGATTTTTCGACCCCGACACTATTAGATTTCGAGGGCTAGGGAGACGTTCATTTCACTTCTTCGACTTTTCTCACACTTTCCTTCTTTTCTCTTCTCCTCTCTCTTTATACATCTTTTATTTCATATCTTACTAATAGGTAGACCCGCTCCTAAACGAAGCTACTCCATGCGACGGAAGGAATACACTGTGTGCAAAGGCACACCTTTCTCTCAAAGGAGACCCTCCTATTCAGTACTAGAAGGGAAACAAGAACTGATTTCCCAAATGGGTAGACGCAGCTCATAGCCACAGAGAAGGCAGTGCGTGGTGAGCAACCCGAATAAATTGCCCGGCAGGTTTGGAGGCAGTGAGGTGGCAGCTCCACCACCAATCTTAACTTACATGGCGCTCTTAACGCAACCAGGGGAAATATAAATTACTGATAATCTTCAAGAGAAAATTCCGACAGTTAAAATATACTTTTAAATTTGTTCATAGATTTTTGCAGTCCTACATAAAAGCAGCCCCTGTAAAACAAAAAAGTGGTTGCAAGCTCTGCATTGGGGCACCAACATTTATTATTCCACACAACTTTGGAGGAAAGGCGTCCACAAAAGAGCATTATTTGCGTCCTAGAAGATCATGACATGCTACAGGGCGGCATACACACGCAATAGCGGGCCGATGCCATTGCTGGGAAAGAGTATAGCCGAATATGGCGGTGAAAAGTGACCCCAAACCAAATCGATAATCGCGATGCTCATGTGAACGAGAATACAAAATGACGTACTCACAAAAAATCAGTCTCCTAGGGCAATCTGTTGCAGAGATACAACGAAAAACGTGTTTTGCATGTTTTATTTTTTCTCAGCATCTTTTGCGGGTATCAGGCTGAAAAAAATTGCAGAGACGGGGATTTATAGTTTAATTTGAAGGTATTTTTGTGAACGAATTTTGACGCCAAATTCATATAGAAAAAAAAATATTTGAAATTCATTTTCGATTTGATAACGTTGGAGTACTGTCTCAATTTTTACCCGTAAAATGGCTTTTATAATATTCTATAACATATTTTTTTCAGATTTTTAAACAATGTAGACGGTAGTGAAAAACAATTCAAACCAATTTTTTCAGTTTAAAAATTTGAAATTCGCGCCAAAATGTGATTGGAAAAAACGGTTCAACCTATATTTAAACACAGATTTAAACACGCCATATGAATTCGAAATCTTATTGGTGTTACATTGTTAATGTATCGAACTCAATCGGAATATCCTTGGTGGAAAGCATGGTGGAAAGAGACGGGTAACCTCTTGCGCATCCGACTTCAGCCAATGAGTTTCAGGCACCAGTGTGCGTCATAATATTAGCGTGAAATTTAAATGTCAAAATTATCACTATTACAAGTCATTGAAACAGAAACAGATAAGCACTTTTTTAAATATTACATCTTTTATTGCAATTACCCTTTCATCATGTTATTTTTGATCGGTCACCATTGAAAATTGTCCATTTATGCCACTTAAAAAATGTTTCTCAACACTTGTTGGGCTCCACGAAACATGGCGGCTGACGTCTGACCTCGCTTTTCAAACGAAGTGGTCACATGGTTCGTGACGGAAACTGGTGCTGTGCAGAACGAGCAAAAATCGGAGCACCGGAGGAGCCCACCCATCTCTTTCCAGCATGGGAATATCGGGAGGGAAAAGATGTCAACGTGCGAAGGGAAGTGGCACCCTCAGATTCTGCTCCCACATAGCTGCGATCATTTAAACACGTATGGCACACGCCAGTTACTTGGCGAAAATTGTTAAACAGGTATTTTTAAATAGAAATATTGAAAAAATAGAAATTTTGAGTAAACTGTTTATAATTGAATACGTGATCCCAGTTTTTGAAGAAAGTGACAATGATTGTCTATGATTGTCTAATTGTGTGATTAATAAAACTACACTAAGTAATTTGATTTATATTATAAACATAAATGATTAATATACCTAAAACCGAGTAATTTGATTTATATTAGAAACAATAGATAAATCTAAAAGCAAATGGGTTTGATAATTTTACTTCGATAATATACTTTCCACATAAAACAAACGTTTGCCAGCAAAAAGTTCCAAATCATCCTAGTAAGCGAAACCTTTCAATAATTTTAAAATAAACTATTGAAACATTGGTGAAACAAGTTTTTCCAATCATATTTTGGCGACAATTTCAAATTTTTCAACTGAAAAAATTGATTTTAATTGTTTATCACTACCGTCCACATTGTTTAAAAATCTGGGAAAAAAATGTTTTAGAATATTATAAGAGCCATTTTACGGGAAAAAATTGAGACAGTACTCCAACGTTATCAAGTCGAAAATGAATTTCAATTTTTTTTTCTATATGAATTTGGCGTCAAAATTCGTTGACAAAAATACTTTCAAATTAAACTATGTTTCCGTCTCTGCAATTTTTTTCAGCCTGATAGACGCAATAGATGCCGAGAAAAAAATAAAACATGCAAAACACGTTTCTCGTTTAATCTCTGCAAAATATTGCCCTAGGAGACTGATTTTTTTGTGAATCTACGTCATTTTGTATTCTCGTTCATCGTGATTATCGATTTGGTGGGGGCACTTTTCACCGCCGTATTCGGCTATACCCTTTTGGAGCTACGTTCCAACGGCTCCACTCAAAGGTATCACCACCCGATACGGTAACCTGAATTTTAGACACTGAGCTGAAAAAAAGCATTCGACACTTGACAAAAAACACCACTTTCCTCTATTTTTATTTAAAAAATGGCTTCTTTAAATTGATATTCACTCTTAAATAAAAATAAAAATATGTACTTTATAAAAATAGTATTTTCGCACTGAAAAACGAAAATACACAAAAACATTAGTATACAGGTGTTCCTTAATTTACCGACAAAAAATAAAGTAGACTTTTACCGTTATTTGAGCAAGTTTTGTGCAATTTGTTTCCTATCAAAAAGTTTCGTTTTTTGAGAAAACTAAGTTTTTTATCTGCTTCCGGGAGCTCAATTCGAATATCTGCGCTGCACCGCGATATGCGCTTCAGTTGCACTGCGTTGAGGGGTAGTAACACAGATTTATCTATTCATCCGTGGTAGTAATACGCTAGGCCTCGGCTGCGCTGCCACCGGGGGGAGGGGGGAGCGCGAATCCGTGCGACTCGAGCAGAAAAACGGTGCAGCTGCTGCGCCAGGCTGCCCTCTGCCGACCTCACTCCTTCCCCGCCCCTCACCTCTGTGGAGCCGCAGCGCACGCACAGTATTTCAATTTCGCGCCCGGAAGTAGCAAAGAAGTCGAGCTTTCTCGACAACGAAATTTTCGTCGGAGAAACCGATTTCCTTAAAACTGACCCAACTTCCTTAAATATCGCATTGAGTCAATGGCGAAATCTGGACCCTCTCGAAAAGAGAAATAGAGTGAGAGCCGCAGAAATGGAATTTCTTAGAGCTGTAAAAGGGTGTACTCTAGATGACAAAATTAGGTGTGAAAATACACGTGAAGAGTTAGAGATAGTTTTGAGAAGAAGATAAGTGACACAAATGAACAGCCCTGCCTAATCCATGAAATGGAGGAGGAGGAGGAGGAGGAAGAGAAGGAGAACAATCTACAGCATTTTTTGTCGGAATAATTATAAAAACACACCAGCCTTTTCCTCATTTTAGCAATAAATAGCTCCTAAATCGTTTTGGCTTCAGAAACATAGGTTTCCATAGAGTTTTTTTTTTTTTTTTTTTTTTTTTTTAATTTTCCAATTTCGTCGTAACCTGTATATCGCCGGGCCTTAGTACGCCATTCCAAGACTCGAAGCGCTGTTTTATGATTCGGGATGTCACTTACTTAATTTTTAACAGCAACAGCACTGCAATTCTGACGGCCGGCTGGCGAGATCCGCCATGAACGCAGGACCGCGCGCGATGAAGGGCTATCATAACGTGCACCCCAATTCTGTCAGTCCACAAATTTGTCCTTCGTAATCGAAAAATAAAATATTTTTCCTCCAACAACACTTATGTTTAGCCACTTCAATTCAGTTTAACCACATCTTTCTGGACATAGTAGAAAAAAAATTGTCAAGAAACTGCTGTGCAGTAACGAAGCATTTCTCAGCAACCTGACACGACAGCAAATTGAACATTTGGTCATCTAATTGAAGAGAAGACAATGGAGTGTTTCTTCCATCTGAAATGACTCACACTCTATACATTGCATCTCAAGTAATCTCTTCTAAATGTAATACGCCAAGAAAACAAAGTTTTGTATCGTTTATAAGAAACCATTGTAACAAAACTTCGAATACTACTGCTAGATATGGAATTATCCCCAGGCTTGCATCAGTCAGATTTAAGGCAAAAAACACAAAAGGTCGCAGATTATAGACATCAAAAGAGCAGACGCATAAACAACCCGCAACACATTGCAGCATACACTGCCCCCTAAAAGGTCACGACTTATACCGTAATATAAACAAGTGAGACTTTTCTTGCCTCTCTGCAGAACGGTTTACCAGAAACATTCAAATTTGGGTTCCAATGAAGCTACTTTCACTTTCAACACGATTATTAAGCAAGTGCCAAATGTTCGCACGGGTCCAATTAGTCATATTTAATAGCGGTTCCTATGAAGCAAAAGAGAATGTTTCCATAGCACCTGTGTCAGAAACGGTAGTCTGAAATACTAGTTCTAGAAAGGGTTGCAAATCAAAACAATAATAAGCGACCAGTACAGCATGGTGTAATAACCTGGGTATACGTATCATGGCAAGGGCGGATCATGGCTTTTAGTTTGGAGGCGTCTTAACACGATACAAACCTACATGAGGCTATCAGCCGACCTGCCTGTGTCCATCCATAACTCACCGTTAGGCCTCTTTCAGTTCACCTTTCGAGACAAGTGAAGTGCCCGACGCGTCTCGGTATACTAGTTGGGGGAAATTACCATTTTTTTCGAATCTTTCCACAACATTAGAGAATTCTAGAAAAAAAAATGTTTTGGGTGTTTTAAGGCACCTACCGAGATGACCAACAGCTCATTTAATTCTAATATCTTGGAAGAATTCAAGAAGAAAACGCATTTTGGGGGATTTTAAGGTAGTTACAGTAGCGAAACGCGTCAATAATTACTACATTAGATATACTCTTAGTACTACACTGCCTTTCTGGCATAACATTAATCGTCTCGGCTTGATCCATTAGGTTGACTATCATTTAATCTCATTGTGGAAAATGTTGAAGTTTACGAAAATGTATTTCTATTGATACGTTTTTGTGTAACATTCTATGCCCAAAGGTAGACGTGCAAGGCAACTGAATTATGTTTAAAATTTATTTTTATAGCAAAAATAAAACACATTTTAACATTAAAAATACCTGCCGGAGGTGTCACGCTAAGCTCATGAAATATTAGATAATGAGCTTACAAGGTAGTTCATATAAACGGGCACCAAAGAGTTCAGCAGCAGTTTTACGAGATTTCAAAATAGACGTTTTTTTTTACCAGAGTACTTCGCGAATGTGGTTAATGCCAATATACACACATTCTCCTAAATACCCTTGGCGCAATTCAGCAACGCAGTTTCCCATCTCGAGACATTTCATTTTACCTCTATTGGTAGAACTCCGACTCTAAACATCATGGGATTTTCCCTTCTGAAGTGAGAAGACGGGTGGCGAAGGAAGGCCACCGAAGCTGAGCAATGAGCTGGCTGGCTACCTGTTCCCAAGGTTACGCACTCAGTTCTTTTCTTTTCACTTGCGTTGGAATCTACCGCACACAACCTAGAGCCTGGGCTGATTAGGTTAATAACGCATCTCTAATTAACATGTACCAAGAGTGCTTTTCTTCTCGTTAAATTATACGTTTTTTCCAACAAGAATGTGGGGAAGGAGGTATATGACTTCTGCAACTCCTACTCCTCACTTGGATCGCTACAGTATGGTTTACCCCAAGTTCAGTTCCAAATCTTCCCCATACATGCACCTAACCACCAAACCTAAATATATTTATACAATCCTATGGCATGTCAACTTTAATTGAACTACTACAAAATGCAGGAGCATAACAATATGTAGTTTTTTCAGGAGGCTTAAAAACTCTGACAAATACATGAATTACAACCAATATTATACTTTGAACATATGTATTTTCCAGTAAAGTATGGTGTTTCAAAAACATTGAATTACTAAAAACCAAGTAACATAAACCAAAACATCAATTTAATACGTCATCGCATCCTGAATTCTAATAAACAAAAGCAATCAAATTTATTTTTAAAATTTAATATATATTGCAAGTTAAATTTTAACACTTCTTTCCTTTTGTTATCCCCACTTTCTAATGCAATGGTAGCAAACCAGTTGAATGATACGCTTCTTCACCAAGTAGAATTGGAGGACCACTGTAGAATTTCAGGTAGAATGTGGGCTTGATTCAATCACACATTCATCTCAATATGCTTTGTATGCAAAATGTATTACTGGGCAGATGAATTAAAAGGTGAATAATTCTTCTCAGTATCTCTTTGTCCTTGTTTCTTACTTCCCAGGCAACTAAAAAACTTGCTATACATTTACATTGTCCATTACTATTATCAAGATGGATTTTTTCCTCAAAAAGACCATTGTATTGGTTTCTTTTTTGAAATGGTAACGTTCTTCACACTAAAGTGATTTACATCATAATATTTTGTTTTCATAATTGGAAAGTATCTTTTATGTGTAAATCAAAAAGTGAGTGACATGAGACACTTCTGTTGTATTTTCTGTTTTTAAAAATTTTGGTTTTTGTGTTTCTTACCTTGATTATTTTGTTATTTTTACATACTACAACTGTCTTCATTGGATTGCCGCGATGTCTTTGCTTTTCCATTAACTGAGGTTTACTTCATTTTACATAGTGTTAGAATATGTATTCACCTCTTTTGCATGAATTCAGGACATTATTGCATTGTATTCTTGTATTTATTTTTGGGCTGTTTTATCATCCAGAAGTCTCTTATCAAACAACAGAAATATGTGTCCTCAACAGGAAAATAAAGCATTATCGTTTTTAATATATTATTGCTCAACATATCAAGTAGACATGTATAATGTATGGTATGCAGTTTCTTCTGGACACTCCATAACTGGATAATATTAAATGCTGCATATCTTGTACTGCATGATACTGTATAATCCAAAATACCTTGAAAGTTCAACAACAAACCCACTTTGATTACTATGTAAATAATATGTATTGCTGCACCACACCCAGTTCGTACGTGGAAAAAAACAAAGGGAATAAATACACTATTTACTTCAAATTAAAACACTGCACAATCTTCTCACATGTGTTCATTTGTTCTCCAAAAAATGTTCATTTGATATTTCAGACATAATTCAATAAAATATTGGTACTTTTCATACAAGTGCTATAAATAACTTTTTTCATGTTTTCACATTTTTTCATGTTTTGTGTTAATGGCGGGAAACTGTTCTTATTACATAAAATGGAAAACTTGCTATGCATAAAAGTTTGTTTTCTGAGGCATTTGTGTTGTCTGTAGGAGATCCTTCAACATTTAATGGCAAGCAAAAGTATTTGATTTCTGAGACTTTGAACCTATTTGTTTGGTGTCCAAAAGTTGAAGATCATAGACAACAAATATCTGTGTTTTATCCAATTCAATTATGCAACCAAGATTACAGACCATGAATCATTCACAGATAATAAATCATAAACAGAATAGTAATTCACTAAAGAACCTTTCAATTTCATTTCAAAAAGTTAATTTTTCATAGAAAAATTCATTACATATGCAAAATCTGAATTTTATCCTATTTTACCCTATACTAGTTCTAACAGCACATAATACAAATGCTTAAAATATATATTATATTCTATCTTACCCAGCTTCCAATTAACTAAGGTTTTTCAAGTTGCTTCCAGTCGTCCTCGGTTTCTTCTGGCACAATCAAGGAAAAAAATGTCTAACACCTAACTCTATCACCAACACCCTGTAATCATAAAAGAAAAAGAACATGATTACATATATAACACAATTAACTTGAAATAATTGGCCAAATAATGCTAACTTGAAATATAGATTCCAAAAGATAATCTTTCAACGAAACTCGCTCAGGATCATTACAACGTACATCGTCCAAAGCAAACAAACTCACAGTTTTAATTCTCATGAAAATTCCTACAGTTTAACAAGATACGTTCAATTTGTCCTGATGTGTGTATGTGCGTTTTTTACTTGAACAATAAGAAAAAGGAAGACACAAAGACAGACCAGTAGACTTGTAACTGTCCAAAAGTTTTAAAAAGTAATATACAAGAACGTGAAAAAAGTAAAGATACAGAATGGATACGAAGCAATGTGCTGATCAGCTCTAATCTACAACCAAACCATCCAAAAGGGGCATATGAATTTCAGTCTTAAAACGAGAGCAATACAAGCTCTTTAGAAATTCTGTGACCTGTTTTCAGCATCACCTGCACACGAAAATTGTCTTTAAGTAGCTTCGAAACAGTTGACCATTGACTAATTTTTGTAAATAAAATTAATAAATTAAAATTTAATCTTGGAAGTTTAAAAATGAATTATTGTGTATTGACGTGCTGTATTATTTTCAAAATTTCCCACTTTACCTAGTACAACTGGTTTGAACGGGTGCCCATTGAGGGCACGTCATTCACTTCCGACAAATTCACACTTCAACACTTTCACATATGACGGCACAAGCACTATGAGAATATAATGATAATATTAGGTAATAAATTAGAGGTGCTACAGAATGGCACAGACTTTCTTGTGGTAAAGTTCTCTAATTTCCTTGGTGTGATTTGGCTTTAAGGTCTCTCTCCATTCTCTAGCCAGCTGCCTTTCATCGTTGCCCAAAGCACATTTTTTTGACATTTTCTCAACTTTTTGGTTTCTTAATAGTAGAATCAAAATACTACTTCAAGAATATTAAAGAAGGGTAAAACACTAAAATTTGCGATGTTGTTGTGCAATAGAAAGTGGTGCTACAACAATACATACTTTCTCGTATGATGTCATACTCTATTATAATATTGCAACTTGTATCCTACTGATACTTCAGTCAACACTTTAACTGTCCGGCAAACAAACGGCGGGATGTATGAACAAATGCATTCCTTAATATTTGTGAAAATTTTAAAATGTTAATGAAAATTGTACTTGTGCCATAGAATTCACTTTATTGTGTTTTATTCTTATAAGTTGAATGCAAAAATTTGGAGCGGTGTTGTTAAAAAAAAAATCTTGTTTACATATACCTGGAAAGTTCTCTGGAGGTCGCTCAAAATTATGCAAAATCTTTTATTTTGAAAAGGATTTAAAATTAATGAATTAATTTAATTTTTAATGATTTAATATTTTGTTCAGTTTTGACTACACATATTTCTCGGAGTGATAGCCAAGAAGTTTGATGCATGCGTGGTAAGGGCATGCAGTTTCTCACGCTAAGTTGAACAATAAAGAAAAAAACCCTTGCCCGTGAACTCGTCGTCTCCAGTGTTCGTGACCAGCCAAACACTAGTGTTGGATGAATTGTCGAGCTCCGTGACAATCCTAGGCAATTGGGCACCGTGTCAGAAATGTCGCAGACGGAACTTTGTTATAACAGATTTCCTACCACGTGTTCATTGGCAAAAAGCGATTAACTCTGGCCCCATACATGCCATAGAAGTTCGTAAAATTTATCCTGAAACTTTCAGTTAAATACGTAATATATGGGAAAGTAAACATTGAAGTTTTTTTTTTTTTGAGAAAATCTTGTTAGCGTATTTTTTACGTGTCTTTGGAGACCCGATTGCGAAAAAGTGTTTTTTTTTCTTGTTTAATGCATATAGAGAAAATCATGTAATTCTGCAGCAAAAAGTAGACAAAAAATCCCGTTCGGTGGATAACCTGCTATCGAGCTAGTTACGTATCTACTACAGAAAGCGAGTCTTTGGCGTTACGAAATAAATATTAACGGACGAGGCGACGACGGGAGCCCAGTGAAGAAGTGAGTGCGCAAAGTGGACAGTTGCGTAAATTATTATCTCGCCTTACTTTCGAATAAGAGAGAGTATTGTTATCGGTGATTTTTCGGCATAAAACACCCTTATTGCCAGGCTTTGGGTACGAAAAGGTGAATAGATCTTATTCCTATACGTAGTAAATTACACCCTCTATGTTAGAGGGTGTAATTTACTACAGAAGGCGCATTTAAAATCCACTCAGAAATTGGAATTACTTCACGCCTACATAATGCCACATTACCTCTACCAATTAGTTTTATCGATGTCATCTATGTCGATGCTCAGGGAAACTGTCAAATCAGAGTGGCAGTCAAACAGTTCCTACACCTGCATATGAGTACTGCAGATGGCTTATTTTACCTGACCAAGAGAGACGGAGGACTGGGATTGCTGCGGCTCGCCCAACACGTTCCTAGGGTAGCGCTGAACCTCGGGTTGCGACTAGAAAAATCTGCAGATCCCGTTTGCAGATGGCTGAGCTCCTGTCCGAGTTTCTACCAAAGGACATTTAAAACCGCCAAAGCATTGAGATTCAACTGGCCCTATATTGAACAAGATTTAAGAGCTTATAAGAAGAAATGCGCCGATGAGGTAGCCACCTGGGAGAAGCTGGGATCCCAAGGGAGAACGGTTAAGGCGCATATAAACGATCCGATTGGAAATGCCTTTTTGAAAGACTATAATCTTCTGAAACCTGGTCTTTTTATCACTGCACTCCAATTGAGATCAAATACCGCTGCTAATAAAACTACTCTTAGTAGAGGAAGGCCCAGAGAGGATGTATACTGCAGAAGTGCAATACAGCGGTAGAAACTATGAATCACATCCTCGGTCAGTGCATTTTTACGAAACCAGCTAGAATAAAGCGTCGTGACGAGATAAAGAACTTTATAGAGGGGAAGATTCTCCGGAAATCAGACACTGTGGTGTCCACGGAAGCCACTTTCTCCGTTGCCGAAGGGGTTCGACTCAAACCTGACCTGGTAATAAAAAGCCAGGAGGGGGTCCACGTGGTCGATGTGACTGTCCGCCACGAGGATGGGTCTAACCTTCTAAAAGCAGGGGAGGAAAAAGTGGTAAAGTACCAACCAGTCATTCCTCTGGCAGCCCAACTTCATGGAGTGCCCAACGCCAGAATCCTGCCAGTGGTGGTTGGAGCCTCTGGGGCTATGCCACGATCCACAGTCAGTGCCCTCACGACGTTGGGGATCATGTTTCGAGGCGATTTACTATCTCGTTAATTGCTCTCAGAAGCTCTACACACAATTTGTAAATTACGATTGAGCTATTCAGCATTGCTGGCAGTAAATGCAAAAAATGAACGTCTTGGTCCCGTGGGGAAGTCTAGGGAGCCCAGGGGATCCGACAATGCCTAGACTATACCTCTCGTCAGTGGTCAACGTTTGTGCCCAAACCGTTCAACCGATTTCTCCACAACTGATATTCTCCGATCGATCTGGACGAACTCCAGACCTCGTGAATTTGAAACGGATGTTGGCTTTTTGGGGATACTTTACATGAAGCATCAACATTTTCTTATTAAACTTTGTCCTCGGATAGCATAAGAAGTCTTAAAAAATTACGCAGGTATTATTTTCCTTCAAATCCTTGATTTTTTGAAAATTTCAAAAGTTCAAAAATTTTTGGACGTCTTTTTACAACTACAAAAATGAACATATTTACTTTTCTCTGAACGAAATCTGTTGTTCAAAAATAGATCTTGAAATAAAGTCAAGAACAATTTTTCGAAAATATGAGTAGATTTCAAGTTGCGTTAAATTTAGTCAATTTTTAAACTATAATCCCAAAAAACGTTCAAAACTTTTTTTCAATTTTCTTCTCGTGTGTATCTAAGGACGGTAAAAAAAATTGGCGCTGGTCCCATTTTCTGGGAACTCTCTATTTCGAAAATTACAAAAAAATAACATTGCAAAAGTACAATACTGAAGATATATATTTTAAATTGTCTTAAATAAAATCTGTTCTAAAAAAATCAGATCTTTAAAAAATGCCATGTACTATTTTTTTTAAATCTAATTTTCGCGTAATTTCTACTAGAAGTTCATGCAATTTTTTAAAAAATTTTCTCAAAAATGGCTCCAAGTTTTCTTTCTTTCTTTCTTTCTTTGAATAGAGCAAAGGACACATAAATGGCGCAGGTCTAATTTTCGTTGAACCCTGAATTTTCGAAATTTGCAAAAGTTAGAAATAATGCTAGAAAATGTGTGTGCTGTAGTAGCACTAATAGTTTTAGTATGAATTTTTGGAAGCATTATCCCAAGAGTACTCTTTGAACCATGCTTAATATGCGAAGCGGCAGCCATGCTGATTCATGACGCCCCAGCCTTTTGTTTCTTTTGCAGAAAGCAGTTGTCATAAGGCCATGGCTCCTTTGAGACAAAGTCGATTTTGCCGTATGTGTATCGCAATGTAACATTTTCCAATCAATAAACAGTGATGGTATGTACTAGTTACCACGCACGAGTGCAGAAAAAGTTCCTTTTGTACACACATAGTAGGCGTAGTCAAAAATCGGCGATTTGCAAGACCTTGATACTTTTTTTTTTTTTTTCGCTTTCTTCTCCTCAAAACATCTGTCCGTCTGTGGACATCACTAGCGTCAAAACCATTCTCAGGATTTTCTCCATAATGAATATTCCCCCAATCGAACTGCCAAAACTCGAGAACCCGCGTATTTTAAACAATATTTTAATTTTGGAAAGTACTTTACAGAAAGACTTTCGCACATTTTCTAAAAAGGGCCCCATTTTTTTCCGTCATTTTTTGGAAGGTGATTAGAACAAAATACGCTTATAAATTTGGCACAGGTCCGATTTTCATTAATCTCAACATTACCAAGGTGGGTAATTTTTGGCAGACCGGTACAAATCGTCAGAATTACTGTCGTTCAATATCTGCGGTGACTGTTTTTTTTTCTTGCATGAACTAGCATTAAAACAAACACACATATTATATCTCCCATACAAAGCAAATAATGCCATGCTTTCGATGTTGTACTACAATTATATTGTTAAACATATAGATTATTTTTGTTAATAAAATCTTTTCTTCAAAATTAGATTTTCAAATAATATCGTGAACAATTTTTGAAAATATCAGTAGTATTCAAGTTTGAGTGAAAAATTGTAATTTTTAAGGAGATTGTCAAGATTAACAAGATTTCCCCAAAAAATGACACAATTTTTATTTAAATTTTTGTTGAAATAGAGCAAAATTCACTTAATAATATTGCACTGGAACAATTTTCATTTTAAACCTATGAAAATTTGAAAAGTGCAAATTTCATCCCCCCCCCTCCCCCTAACCAATCCCACACTTTTAACATTGATGCTTCAGATTTCTTCCTAAATGTAATCGATTCCTCAATATTAGACTTTTAAATCATTTCATGTATTTTTTTAAATATTAGTAGTTTTCGCCTAATTTTCAGTTAAGCCATGAGAATTTTAATGGGATTTACAATCTACTGCACAGTAATTCTTAGGACGATCTTGTCCACTGAAAGCCTAGGTAAACTGCTATTTTACCTATCTAAAAATCGGTGTTCAATTCCTGCCATTCTCAAGGAAATTTTTTCCATAGAGTAGAGTAAAGTAAAGTAGGCTTATACATATCATCAAATGTAATATTTATTGAAAGCTACTCAAAAATTGCAAATTGCAAACCTCTTAATCTTAGTAGTGACAGCCTTCTCATAAAGATATAAAGCTCCAATAAATCATTAAATCTATTTACCATATTTACCCAAATATAAGATAACTTTGAGCACAAGAACAAGAGCTCTTAATTTTGAAGAGGCCTCCAGGATTTTTTCTTTTCATTTTTCACTAATTCTTACTATTTTGTCAAAATAAAATCGCAACTTGTCCAATTGACCAGAAAATTGTCTTGCAAATCTTTTTGCATATCACTACTTCCTTGTTCTTTAAAATCATGGTTTTTGTCACTATATCTTCATCTTTATCTGTGTGATTGTTTCTTTCTTTCTGGTCCCCCTTCAACTGTTGAGCCCCTTCATCATAAAAGTTTTGCGTGATGAACTGTTCTTAAAACTTTCATCTGACAACATTCCCAAGAACATTCCCTACTGTGTATTACTATTTTCTTCCTAGCACGCTCATGTTCGTGACCTCTACTTCTTTACCAAAAACAAACTTCAAATTCACATGACCGAATTGTGATCTGCGAACTCGTACATCTCTGTACCTCTGTTCCATAGGAGAGTGCAGCAAAGTTACACGGAATATGTTTGGGATATTTTTGCTAAGAAAATATTTTTTTAGTTATTCCTTATGGACGGATGTAGTATCAAGGAGTATTTTTCATTTTGATTTCTTGCAAACCTCAACATTCGCAATCGCTGGCCATCAAGCCGAGCCTGCATGACATCGTTTATCTTATAATAAAATTTTGTCTATGACTGTTATTAATTTTCAACTTGCATTTCACTTATTGCAATGCCATTCGCTCGAGATTCTTTCTTTAGCTGTACATTCAAAAACATTTTGGTCTAAATCACCTGCAAATCTGCAGTGGGTGCTACAAATGCATCCCGCTAATATAATTACACATTATACTAGACACGTGGTATTTATCACCTTTGCAGCTTATTGTTATGTCAGGATTCAAATGTCTTGAGGATAGACATGTGTAAAAACAGATCCCAATAGACTACGCTTAATCTGTGAATTTGATCCCATTTTTTTCGAAAGAGCTATTTAGGAAAACACTCATCTTATACTTGGGTAAATACAGTGTATCTATAAACACCCTTTTTAAATAAACATCAAAAGCCAGATATACAATTTGTTGTGTGGATGTTTTACCGTTTCCAGCCATACTTTTCACAAAGAAACTCTAGATTTAAATGATTTGTCCTTTGCCTTTAAGGGTGCACTCTCCCAGTGATACCATGGAAATTTACATGATATTCTAATAATGGTTTTGATAACAGATATTGTAATAAATAATGAACACTTGAACGTGTGACACTTGAACGATGCAAACAATACTAGCACCTAAAGCACTCAGTTTATTTTCAAAAATAGATATTCTCCAATTTAATCCGTTTGAAGCTCATTGAATTTGAAAGACATTTTTAACTATACGATGTATTTTAAATGAAGCTCGTACAACATGTTCTCAAAAACTGCTCAATTTTTTTCTATAACAATTTATTTCATTTAAGACAGATAAAGAACAAAGCACGGAATCATATGGCACAAGAATTTTTCTCATTTGAACCTTCGAATTTTCAAAAATCCCACAGAAGTGTATATGACCTTCCTTCTTGGGGATAAACAGACATGTTGCAAATGGGGAACAAAAAAATATTTCTTTTTTTCCCCTATGTTATTGAAAAGATAAAAATAAAAATTACATTTAAACAAGTAAAATCAACTTTAAAAAGTAAAATATCACTTAAAAGAGAAAAATAATAATTTCAAACTTATAGACTTTTGATTTGGCAAAGACTATTTAACAAAATGTTTGTCATTTTAAATCTTAACAAAAAAAAATTGCCTTAAAGTTTAACAAAAGTCTTTCATTGCCAAACTGAAAGACCAATGGTATGATCAAAATTATATTTTTTTAAAAGTTTAAGCACATATCTGAAACTTGGATTTACTTTTCACCCTCTCACATACTCCTTTGAAGTATAAAGAAAATTATGTAATGCTGCAGCGCAAAATGGCGATCTTTTGACAGAAAAACTTGTTTTGTGAGCCTTAGACACCAAAAAAGTTGATAATTCTTGCTCCTAAATGTAATAATTACTTTCTCTAATACGTTGCGGGGTCAGAATTCTCATTTTGTGGGTCCTTGATATACGGGGGTGTCCAGAGAAAATCAGGCGCCTGAGACAGTAGATTTATGGGGGACCCTTATTTTCAAATAAAAATGCCCCCCGCAAACAGAAATAACTTATAGTGGTTAATATGTTATTTAGAAGTAAATATATTTTTCTAATTTTTGATTGAAAAGAAATAGGGACCCCAATTAAGTTGGGGCCTGGAGCAACTTGCCTCAACTGCATTCAACAAGTGAATTAAAGATAATTGGGCGGAACATTCCTTACAAATGAATGCTTATTTTATGTGAACTTTTAAACAAATTAAAATTTGGTTTCCCAATGAACGGAAACTTTTTGTATCAACTACACAGTGCAGGAAGAAAGGAATTGAAGGTATTGGAGACTGCACCTTCAAGGGAGCCTAAGCAAAATTTTGATGGGCATTGCCAGAACATACGTGAATTAAAATATATTTCCTTTTTCTGATCTACAATATCTTTAATAGCATCACAACTGATAAGTGCAACGTAGCTTGATTTGATGCATGCTAAAGCAAGTGATATATACATACATAAATGAAGGTTTGAACCACTGTAATAAAGAAATACGTACAAACCCTTCATATCTGACCTGGGTTTATCCCCCCCCCCTCATCAAATCCTCAACTCCTATTAAATCCCAAACCTTGCAAGTCTTGTAGTACTTCAATATAAAATAGTATAGTAAGTGCAGTATGTATTATGTATACTATGAATGTATACATCAATATACACTAAACAATAAATATAATCAAAATAAATACTACATTATAGTATTATGTGATCATTTATTTTTTATTTCATTTTTATCACTGATTATCCAACCTATTTTTCACATTGACCAGGTGTCTGTCTCGTAGATGACATTGGTTATAGGTTTTACTGTAATTCAAAACTCACAAAACACAAGGAACTTTTCAAAATAAAGATAGCGTATGTAACATCAGTTTCATTTAAAAATATTGTGATACAAGAAAACCAAATTAAAAAGGAAAAATTAAAATAAACAACAAGCAAACCACTAGTATTTTGTTTTAGGAAATTAGTCAATGTTCACTTGTTTCAACATGAAAATATATAAATAAAGTCCGTTAGTACAGATAATTGAAATTTGGATAGACATCTCTTTACTTTTATTGATTACAAATCATGAGAAACAATTAGAGTAGCTAAATATATTTCTTTTAAAGCACCTTTAAATAAATGCCATGCATTCAAGGGGTAGTGGCTGATAGAAGTAATTCTTTTCTTCTTGTAATCTGAACATAATTTATTTCCTTACGTTTTGACAGGGCACCTAATTAGAAGCCCTAATAGGTACATACTTAGCACTGTATAAATCGTATCCTACTTGCACTGTTTTTCGTGCAAGATATTTATCATACTTGCTGATGTATAAGATGTAGTTTTACCCCTCACAAATGTCTCAACAAAATGGGTGCATCTAAAGACACTGATCCTTAATTTCTGATTTGTCAACTGGAAATATAGCTAGTTGTGAAGAAATATGTTTCTGGTTCAGAATGGAAAAATAATGTAAATAAATAATATTAAAGATGAATGAGATGATATCAACCACAACTGTATAAAAAATTTTATTTAATTAAATACGTAAAACATTCCAACAAAAAAACAAAATAGTAAATATATTCATACGCATGTATATACACATTCACAATACTGCTCTCTTTTTATCCAAAGAGCTTTCATTTTTTGAGAAAATATATTTAGCATCAGATGGGAAGCACAGTATTTCATTAATTTAGTAAAGTAAATTTTTAGAAGTGTAATTTAGTTTTTCGTCGTAAAATTATATTAAAAACTTGGTTGAGAGTTATTTGCTGGCTTAAACACTGGCAAATACGTAATTCACTACATGCTTATCAAAATTAGTCCTAAATCATGGAAAGTATCTCGAGGAAAACAAAAGCGGTTTTTATACATAGTGCACACTAATATTTGTTTTAACTAAAATAAATTATATTCTTTTTACATTATCAATCAATAATATATTCTTTAAATTATAAATACATTCTACAAGTGATTGTGAAGAAATAGAATAATTATTCAACATTTCTGATAGACGAAAAATAAAATTTCATGTTCTAATATTGTTCCTAATTTCAGAATTCTTCAGACATCACAACCACCTTGATATCTCAAATGCACAATGTTAAAAATAGACAATTGGCACCACCATGTGACCAATTTCAATGATGACTAACGCTTTGAATAATATAAAGAAATAAATCCATATCATTAAACTCTTATCCAGAAGTTCCACAGAATGAAAAAAAAAAACCTTTGTAGAAATCTTCAGCCACGCAACGCTTACCCAAAAGCAAGCTTCTGAAAATACTGATTAATAAGCAACAACTTTATCAATACAATATCTACAATGTTGTTCTCAAATTTAAGAAAACCATGAAACAACTTAAAGAGAAAAATTAAATACTAAAAATCTTGGAACTATTGCCATGCACCAATATTTAAAAGTTTAGAAACGAATTCAGCATTTAAATTTTCACTTCACGAGAAGTTACATTTCCAAACCTATAATGCATACATTTTCAGTGTTATTAGATAATTGAAAAATTGTGGAGCAAATAAAATAAAAGTAGAGATAGTAAAGTAATAAAAGTTGATCTCAAGTTCAGATTAGTACTACAATGCAGTCCTCACATGAAGACCCCTTTGGTTCATTCCACACAAATGATCTGCAAACGAGTTGGGGGAGATGAGGGAATGGTGGAATATAATGAAAAATGGAACAGAAAGATGAATAATTAAAAAGGATTCAGAAACAGAGATACATTATAACAAAAAATAGCACCAAAAAGTAGTAACTATTTATTTTTTTTAGTTGATTCTGGGAACTGAGACAATTAGGGGTACATGACAATAACAATATCTAAATTCATTTGGAAATGATGTAATATTAATGATAATCATATAGTTCACTAAACAAAGCACAACTGAATCATTATAATGAAATTCTCATATTATAATACTTTTCTTTAAGAAATAAATGCTAGATTTGCAAATATATGTTCTTCAAATAACAAAATACACACACGAAAGATGGCAATTCATTAATTATAGCAATTTAAAGTAAAATGATCATACTTATTAGTAATTACAATGGTTTAATGATCTATGAGGGAACTATCCAGCACAATAAATTTTCTTCAAATAAAAACCTGTTATTTTAAAATAAGTTTTACAAGACTGAAACAATAACTACCATTAATATTCTGTTATAGTGATGTGGTTTTCTTCAAAAATTAATACATTTTTTCACTAGCAACAAGAAATAAAATGCATATGCTAAATCTCATTCACAATCAATGAGCAATGAGAACACGAACATTTAATATAAATATAAAATAGAGCTTGAGGCAGTAACAAGAAAAGCTACACTATTCATAGGAAGTCTCCCAGTAATTGTAAATGTTAATATCTTGATTTTGGTTAAAGTGAGGTTTGTCTTGTTATCCAGCCCTTTATACATATGAACAATACACACAACACAATAAGTCAGCTTTGATCAAAATCAACATATTGACATTTACGATAAGTGGGAGACTTACTGTGACTTATCTCGTTACTTTTCCAAGACCTTCATATGTTGAGACATCTCAAAAATTTAAAAGTCAACTCACGTAAATTTTCCTGTCAACTGGGAAAAGAACTTGGTCCACCAAAGAAAGTAATCAAAATGGAAGAAGTAACGAGTCAAAATTCAGAAGTCCGTCACAGCATTAAGTTCTACACAATAATAAAAAAATTAATTAAAGAAAGATCTTCATGTTGCAAATAACAGAGAAACAGCAACTTGCACAAAACATTTAAGCATTTGAAAAAATTTCAGAGAGACAATTTGCTTAACAAATATCATCATTCTTTACATCAAATCTGTTTATTCAGGATTTGCATTAGTCTTGAATGTCATAAACCCTACTTTACACAGCAAAACGAATTCTAATATATACACTTTCATTTCAGGAAAATTCATATTTGTATTAATAAAAGTCTTTTGACATAGCCCAATACTGAGTGTTCTGTATTCAGTTGACAAATAATTTATTTTGAATATTATTTCACTTATTAAACTCCAATACAAGGGGCTGTATGTGTACAAGCATTAATGCAGAAAATCCAATGTTGTTATCTCTTAAAGGTGTGAGATACAAGCAAAAGAGCATTAGTTGTTCAGTAAACATACAAGCTGACAATGGAACCTTCCAACAATTAATTTGGTAACTAGTAGTGGGTGCATCTGAATACATTTTATCATCAAAGTAGTCGAAATCTATGGAAACATCTTCCCTTGAACAAAAAACATGAAATATATACTAGTTTCAACAAATTCATGCTGAAATATCAATATTCTATCAAATATTTCAATTAGAAAAAATATTAAATTAATCCTTAATGAAAAAATTAAAAATTAAACCCTTGTTTTACATAACATTCTTGAAACAAAAAATTATTTAATGAATGTTTAAAAAGTCTTGAATTAATTGTATACAACTACCTATCATCAAAAATTAATTACTAAATTATAAAGAATGAATTAGTAATTCATATTGACTAAAATACAAAAGTAACATTTATATTCTAGTAGTATAGGTTTCAAGCACTTTTCAAACGATGCATCTTTTTATAAAATACACAGCAACAATCAGAGTTATCAGAGTAAAGGAAACAACACTTCAAGATGTCATTTTCTTTATACTACATATTTCATCTTATAACCTACGTGATAAGTTTTTCTAAAATGTACATTTTTTTGTGAAACAAAACAAATTCTGATTCTGATCTATTCCAATAGTTTAAGGGAGAAGTATATAGTTTTAAAAATATATTTGCTGGGCTGGGATTTGAACTTGAGCCGTTAGGTTAATGAGGGAAAAAATCTCTCCTGTATGCCTCAGATTCTTATGTGCGATTCAAATGCTACGATGACTTCTCAACATTGCAGTGATTCTAACATGTCACAATGTAATTCCAAATTATCTGAAAACTATTTTTTTTTTCTTTCTCTTTTCTTTAAATTTATTTATTTGTTTATTTATTTTTTTAAGTGTACACAAAATGATTTAAGGATCTAATTTTTGCAAATGGATTGCGTTTGGAAAAATATCTCTGGCTTCAATGTTTAAGGTATAGGACAAGTTAAAAAAAAAATCAACATTTGCAATTTTAGAAATTCTAGAAGTTATAACAAAAATCAAACCTATACTCTACTATTGCAGGAACTCTACTCAGGCAAACATTTTGAAAAAATGTGGAACCATTTTTAAGAAAATTTTGAAAATGTCCTAGGGGCTGCATGTAAGGTATCATCAAAAAATAAAAGATTACTTTCAATTTGGCAGGGCTGCTACATCAGTCAGGTCAATCAAGAATTGTCAATTTTGGTAAAAATCCTGGCTACGATTTAGGTGCAGGTATTGTTCACAGATGGACAGTCACGTATTTTGGAAAATAGATAAATAATATTTTTTTTAAAATTTGGGGGGTATCAAGGATCCACAAAGCATAGATTCTAATTATACAACACATTCAAGAAAGTAATTTACAACATACAAGAGCACGAAAAATCCACTTTTTCAGGTTCAGGGATCCATAAATCAAGTTTCTCTGACAAAAAATTGGCACTTTTTACTGCAGCATTACAGTACTTTCTCTACACTACGTAAACAAGAAAGTAATGTATTGCCCCAACAAACAAAGTTAGGAATGTGAGAATTACATATTAACTTTCATTATTGTGACAAAATCAAAATGTAGGTTCACTGATGATTTGCTTTGTCAGCAAATTAAATTCTTTGGAAAATAATATAATTAATTTAATTTCATCCAATAATACAATTGACAACAAGGATACACAGTATCAAAATTCTACATCTTGGGATAAACAAGTGATTTTAGGTTATTAGCAATATATTAAAAGGTCATGGAGATATAATATTAAGCCTGTTCTGGTGTACAGTGCATTTTATTTTTATTTATTTAAAGTAATACAAGGCAAACCGCAAACATCTGTTGTATGACAATTATCAATGGAAACGAGTCCAAAGATCAATAAAGACCATGGCCTTTCTCGGTGGAGTGACAATCATAAACCCTTTTGAAAGCATGACGACTACGTGCTGTTACTACATACTCGGGTAGAATATCCCAGGTATTTGCAACTCAGTAGCTCAAAAAGTTTTTGTATTGTAGTCAATTGTTCCTAGATTTCATGAATTTCATATTATGCCCTCATGGTTGCAAATTTTATTTTTAGAAGACACATGTAAATGAATGGTAAACTCTGAAAATCAGTCAGGTGTTACTCTACCATTTGATGAGAAATTGAGAACTAATAATGCTGAACAGGAAGGAGGTTGTTCAGAGAACATTATGGTATCTTTTTTTTTTTTTTTATTTGTTGCGTCCATTTTGACGCAACGCGTCTCGAAGACCCTTACGGGTCGTTGAGCGCTTTGCGCTGTGGAGTAATTCTCCATTACTTTGCGCGCTTTTTGGAGTAATTCTCCATTATCACTTTTCGGTCTTGTCGCGTCACGTCGCAGTCAGTTGTCAAGAGGACCGCCAGGTAGCATCTCCGCGTACGCGCCTCCTACTACGCGCTCCTGCGTCACTACCCAGCGGCCAGAATTGGGAAGGAGTAAGGATAGGGGCAGGGTTTAGGACACTTCACAAGGGTTGGACTAGCCCTTGTGAAGCAGCCAAACTCGTTTTGTTGGAACAAATTTCACATGAGATTCGACGGGAATCGAACCCGGACCTCAGTGGTGAAAGGCTAGCGACTTCGCTATGTGCCACGAGCGTAGCTACAACTCCAATAACTTAAAAGTGTGGTTTATGACTTATCACAACCCACACATATATTATTTTAGTACAATTAGATAAGGGTTAACAGGTTCATACAGACAACTGCCCAGTACAAAATGTAAGGCAGCTACTTCATTTAGGATTGCACTGCATCTGCAAACTAAGATAATAAACTAATAATCTGCAAGAGTTTTAAAATTAAGCACCACTTTGCAATTTCAACCACTAAATACAATCCTACTACTTCTATCATCATCATCATCAGCATCATCATCATCATCATCATCGTTGCTACAATTACCAGTCATTATTTTAAAAAATTAAAAACAATTATGCCACCTGATCTCATTTTATAATCTCATTTGAATAAATGGGTTTCTTGGATTGCCCTGCAGAGGTATAGACATTGTTGCAGAGCCAGAAAGTCTTTATATTCTGATTCCTCACATTTTTTCATGAAGATTCATAACATAAAAACCAAAGAAAATGCCACTTACGTGGTTTTAACAGAAAGACAAGGATATGTATGAAGAAAATAAAAATAGAAGTTCTCTAGAATAATTGGATTTATAAATAAAATAAACTGTAAATAAGATTGTAAAATACTGAACAATTTCATATTTTTACAGTGAATTTTTAAAACCAACATTATCAAGAAAATCAATTTAATTTACTTCAAGTCAATTCATTAGTTTCCAATGTGAACTATAGGAAAACACAATATAACATGAATTGTTCTTTCAAAATACCAGTGAACACCTTAAGATTTCTAAAAAACTATGGTTAACAGCACTAATTTCATCTAAGTAAGAAAAAGAAAAAAATTAGTAAATATTTAAATAAATGAACAGCATATATTACAATTTCATGCATCTGACTTCCTACTTTTTCAAACAATACATTACATTTCATTTCATTTTTAAAAAAAAACATGCATTACTCTTTGTCAGCTTCAGATTTAACATGCGTAACACGTAAACAAAATAAATTGTATTAACATTTAAAGTAAAACACTGCCATTCATTTCCATCTATGGATGTGGCACCTTCAAGTCTTAAGAAAGCCAAGTTTTTAACACTTCTTGATCTTGAGCAGTTCTTTGACAGTTAACTCCTGCAATCTTTCTTAGGTTTTTGTTCAAAGAGAGAGAGAAACAAAATCTGAACTTAAAATGAATAACCTTTTAAACAAAAACATAATACAAGTATTAATGCTTTGTACAATACCATCACTGAATTATTATTCAGTTTGTGACCCTGAAATGTGCCCAATCTCTTGGAATTATAAAGGGTTCAGAACAACTCCAGTTATTTACAGTTCTCTGGATGGTGACAAACATGAATTACTACTCGAAGAGAATTTTATCGACATGCTAACATTTCAATTCATCCTTATTCACAATAACAGAAAACCACGACTTAATTTCCCTCTTACTTCAAAATTATGAACATATTCACAACCTTTATAAAATTTCGTCTCATCTATTCACATGTTTTTGAAGGCATTTGAATTGATCATAATTCAGACCTATAATTTACTTACTACAAAAGTGGATTCCACACAAAATATTCTCTATCAAATACTCAAATATTACATTCCAGACAAATCAATATTTAAGTCATTATTAAATTATTAACAACTGGGTTACCTGCGTTAGGCTAATAATGCTTTAACATGAGACACCAAAGGAACCATTTGAATGATAACTTTAAGATATTAGTACACTTAATACACTTAAAGATATTAGTGTATTAACAAAGTGCCCTCCTCTGAGGAATCAAAGAAAGCCACTAATTGTCTAGACACTTTAAATAACGTATGATTATCATTATACAGTGATGAAGTCCATTACATTCTGATGACAATTTCTTTCTTCTTTTTGTCATTTCTTCATTAATAATGTCCATAATGTCTTTGTATTATATGATAATGAGAGCAAAAATATTTTAACTCACTAATAAGTTCCACTTATTCATGAAGATACAAGCAAATAGGCTTTCAATAACCCAATAAGCATTACTTATTAATTTCTAAATTATATTTGCCAAATATTTCAACCTCATGCCAACAAATATGTTCATACATTTCAGTCTAATTTTATTTTTTAATTAGATTTAACTTTTAACTATGTGCATGTTTCATTTATCTGCATGAAAATACACATCTTAAGTGTGATAAGTTAAGGATTTTCTTCATAAGAGACCATATAATTGGAGTGTTAACTTTATTTAGTCATTTCTATAGTATGCATACATTTCAAGAGTCAAATCCGACCTCAACATCAACTTCTCTAAAAAATGTATTAATTGGATTGGTTGAAACGAACAAATATTTATCAAAATGAAAGTGGGTTTAGTATAGTCAGTATTGTTACCATATGGTTACAATCCTTTTAATAAGTTTCCTTGCTTGTTAATTAAATTATAACATATTTAAGCAAAACAATTTAACAATATTTTATAGTTTAAAAAGGAAATTCATAATTTCAAATACTATTAACATAAATAACTTGGCAAGGTTATTTTCATGCTTAATAATATATCAGCTATTGGATCGTGTAAATTAGGAAAACTTAATCTATTTTCAGCACAATTTCAAAATAAATTAATTTCTCCAACTTAATACAAAATGGAAATATAATTTTAACATTATTCATAAATACAACCTTTATTTTACCCTAGTACTACTAACCTATTGTCATTTAAAATACTCAAAAGATTTTACAAACTCTTTCACATTAAAATGTAGTTAATATTGCTTACAGTAAAAGAGTAAAAGAAATAAAGGATGAAATGAATACCAATTATGTATGGCCTCCTGTTTTCAACATTTAATATTAATTATGAAATCTTAAAGAAATTTGCTGCCTTCACAATTATGATTGTTACATATGCATTGAAACTTCAAATATTGTTCTCAGGAACAAAAGATTCCTTATAATACACTGAGCTTCATTTTTTACTGTACATTTTTTTTTTTTTTTTTTTTTTTTTTTTTTTTTTTTTTTTTTTTTTTTTTTTTTTTTTTTTTGTGAGTTCAACGAAGATCAAAACAGAACACAGTTAATACGTTTCTCACAAGATAAATTTTAATTGACCCTATTACATTCAACTGTACATCTAGAAGTAGAAAAAATAATTTACACTAAAAATCATCCCTCTAATTAACAAAAGTTCTTGAAGCTTCCAGTGATGTTTAAAAATAAATTTTTACATCTAATAAGAATGATTGTTACTGGACACTTCTAAAATAAAATAATATTCTGAAAAGAAAACAGCAAGAGCAAAAACGAGCTGCAATTTATGTTTTCTTAATATGATTTCTACTTATGTTTAGTATCATGATTTGAGGGTCATGAATTTTCAAGGTTCAAATAAGAACTTCCCTTTTCAAATTTCTTAAATTTTGTGTAGTTGTTACTCTGGTTCCTACATGCTGTTTCTCTAGGACTGCAGACAACTTAAAATAATAATATTTGAAATAATCAAATTGGCAAACCTAATCCCCAATGGAAGATAAATTCAACTCGGACAGTTTTGCAGGTGAAGGACTTAAATATTCATATTGCAATTTCGTATTGTGTTGAAAAAGATTGATTTACACACAATCATTTATCTGTTCAAATTGAATCAAGAACAGTCTAAACTTGCAATCAAAAACACAGAAAGAGCTCACCAGTCACAATACATTAGCAAAAGAATCTATTCCCAAATAGTGTTGAGATATTAAATTGTAACTTTCTAAATATAAATAATTCCATTTGTAAATATTTAATATAATATATAAAGTACCTTTTCTGTGGCAAGGTAATCGAGTGTGTCTGTGATCTGTGACAAATGGAAATTGTTAGTAACAGGTCCACTATAAACCACAAATTAAATTTAGTCCCTTCCAACCACAATATAAAGTTGTAACATAATATGTTGTAACAACTATACAAGCTGAATTTTACCAAAATCTTTGGACAGATACATTTTGGGGACGACTTAACCCTGCACTGCGTGGGTGTCAGTGATTCAGTGCGTTTTATGCAACTTCATGGTCATAATTCTCTTTAATTACTTATTAGTGCCTATACTTCAATTTAAACGGAGTGACTTCTGACAGATCTTCAGCTAGACGCACTTATCAAATCAAGATATATTTTGTGTAAATGTATACAATAAGAAGTTAAACACATTACAAATTAAAAATTTTAACTATTAAATTTTTTAATTTTTGTGAATAAGTCTACCAAAGGTCTCAAAATCCCAGCATTAAGTAATTTTACAAGTTACACACAGAATTTAAAATAAAACTGGATTGGTACAATAATTCTGTAGTTGCTGAGTATAAGTTTGTAAATCCTTAACCAAGTCTAGCTACATAAAAATATTCCATCCTGTGACCAGCAGAAACCACACTAAAAGCCATTTGAAAGGTAAATGAAACAGGAATTAATCAAATAATGCCATCTTTCAGAAAATCATAAAAATTAGGGGCAAAACTGAAAGGTTAAACTATAGGGCCTTCACATCAAGAACCATGGTTAGGTAGTGTTAGTAACAGCCTTACCTAAATTCCAGTAAATTGAGGTAACAGAAAAGATTAACAAAAGAAATCACGAGGAATCAACACTCTGCCAATATTTACCCACCCTTGAATTCAAAATCTCTCATGCGATTGTGATATTTGGAAAGTAAATCATCCATGGCACCTAGCCCTGAAGTGTATTTGGTAAATCTCACTGGTACATTTTCAAAAACTTTTAATTTTTTTTCATATGTATATAAAGATATATAGTTACGACAGCCTTTTACTTTTTAAATTACAAAACAGTTTTAAAAGAAACATAGGCATTCTATGTTACAACGCAACCGTTTCTGAGAGAAAATTAAGTATTTCCTTCTTTTTCTAAAAATATTTTTTAGTATTTCTGTTTTTCTTACTGTCAGGCATCCACATCAAAAATTAATATACGATCAATGTTTATGTACTGAATTTGGCAATCCATAAAAAGTAGTTGTCAAGTTATGTTGCTACTGATTTATGAACTGTTGTAGTTAAATAAGGTATGAAGGGTAGGTATCGACAAGCAATTATTTACCCTCCCAATGAACCTACAGGAGCAATCAACATATAAACCATCACAAACGCCAGATTAAATGAACCAACCTACTAGACATCCAGTCTGCAGATCTTTAACACACGTTTTCTACTATCGACAACTGATTGCCGTGCGAAAATAAGTAATATTTCATAGTCTTCAGTAAATGACACTACCTCTTCAGGTAGATATCACACTTAAAATATTTGCACACATTACGACCTATGATGACAATTTAAATGGAATATGATTCACGAGAAATCTGACAATCTACCAGGTAAAAGAAATACTGTGTCATTGGTAAATACACTACTGACATTCGAATTTTCGCTACACACTGACAGCTATCTCAAAGGTCCTACAATCAATGCCAATCACACGAAAACTTTACCTTTCATTCAGCAGACATTTTCATCAAAAGTTTCAATACTGTCTTCAATCTTAACAGACAAATTTCACACTGCAATGCCCAATAAATCAAATCGCTAATTTCGCACTATCATTCAGATACGCTGACCATTGCCGGCATGAGTTGGGCATGAGTAACATGCGCGAAGAGCACGATGGGCACTATCTTCTCTTTGAATCAGACCAATAATATAATACTCTCTGAATCAGTCTCCGAGATATTCCGAGAGATTCTCCATACTCTGAGACATTCTGCTGAAACTTCCCCACCCCCAAAACATCTGCAGCCAGAAACAAATGGTAGTGATAGATCGTCATTTATAACAAAGTATCAAATTACAAAAATATTTAAAGTTGAACAGTGTTTTTTTATTTCGGACATGTTTAGTCGAGAAAGTTTATCTATTCTTATCTTTAATCGAAATAAGGCACAATGAGACTGACGTTTATACGTCGATAGAAATACAGTGACTTCTGACAGATATTCAGTGGGACACGCTGATCCAATTGGAAGCATTGAATGTTTTGCATCAAAGCTTCCGATTGGATAACCCACCCATTAAGTTAATGTTAAAAATAATTCATTAAACGCTTCTTAACTTAAAACGTGTGCTATTAACTTTGAACGTCTTATGTTTAATTTTTAAAATAATTCAAATATACCCTAATTTAAATCGATTGACTTCTGAGGTATCATTAGCTTTAATACTGTTGTCTAATCGAGAGCTTCGTTATGTCTAATGTTTGCCATTGAAACTTCCGATTGGTTAACTGCGGCACAGCAGATCTGTCTGAAGTCACTCAATTTCAATTGGAGTACAGCCGAATAATTTTAAAAATTAAACAAATGGCGTGCAAAATTATTGGCATACATTTTAAATGAAGAAGCATTTAACGAATTATTTCGAACGTTAAATTATTGGATGCGTTTTCAATCAGAGTTGCCAGATTTATGATTTTCCTATCTAATGGACGGATTTTAAAAGATTTAGTGGGATTTTTTTGGGAATAATAATATTTTTTAAATTAGACACTACTACTACTGCTACTAAGCAGTGTTAATTATACTTGGGTTTTTCTAATGAGGCATCTGAGGGTAGTATATCCAAAATGGAATATGGCACGGCTTTTCGCGTCATTCTCCGTCGTGCTGTTAGAGTTGCTTGATCTGCAGCACTGCTTGATACGGTCGCAATCATGCGACATCTTACAAAAGGAGCGAGAAAGACGCAAAAAGTAGTGCCATATTCCCATCTTGGAGATACTACCCTCAGATGACACGTTAGAATAATCCAAGTATATATACGTAAACCTGCTTGTCAAAAAAGTGAGAGCTAATAATAAATGTAAAAAAAAATTGAATTGCAGACAAAAATAAATAAAGTATTCGTTCTTAATCCATAGAAAGTTACAATAATGATTCTTTTATTTAAAAAAAAACAAGCTCTTCTCCCTTATCGCAACGAACATAAAGAAATTAGCTCACTTCCGCGAGAACTTGGCGAAGGACAATATAGAATCGCGAGCGTTACAGAATGGCGTCATATACACCATACTTTCAATGCAAATTGCTACTTCGCTACGTGTGCCCAGTTTGATGACGAGGTCCGATCTTCGACATAGGCAAGGGACTATTTGAGGACGCATACGGTAAAATGGGACGTATGTATACCGAATGGGTTTTTATTTATTTTGAAATGATACACATTTTCGCTATATAATTGTTTTTTCGAGGCTCGGATTTGCTCCCGCAAATTCCGTAAAAATGCAAAGGCATTCTCAAGAGAACTGAGATAGGAAAACGGAAAGAAAGTAAGAGAAAAGCAGTAGAAAGGAAATGGTGGTCAAATGCCACATATTCTCTCTCGTTCTCGTATATGAGAAAGTCTATGATGGACAGAGAATTTCTCTTTCCATCATATGAAGAAAGCAAAAGAAAACCCGAGTGAGAAAACTGAGCTCATAAAGAAGACACCTAAAATTGGCTTATTCGCGTCAGCAATCACTAAACAATCTTCCGCTAATATGAATCTAAAGTGGTCCATTCTTCGAGTGTACTACCAGCGGAACCGCCAGATAATACATGCAAACAAGAAATTAGCGTCAACAACAGAGATAACAGAAACTTATTACAAGTACCAAACGACCCAGTACAGTGGAACGTTGACGATGGTTTCAGAGACAAGTTGGCCAAAGATAGATTTAAGCAAAATGATGACATCGATTTATCTAACTCTAAAACACGTTATGCAAATCAAAGTCTATATTTATCAAAATCATATTTCTCAAAAACAATGGTGAAGTTGTTAAAAGGTTATGGTTAGTATATTAGCCATCTACACGACATGTCTTTTGTGCTCCTTGCAAGTTATATGGTGGAACTACTTTGCTCGCTGAAACAGGGCTTAACAATTGGAAAAATAGCAACAGCATTTCTCAATATGATAACAGTTCTGAAAATCAAGACTGCGTAAGAAAATTATACATAGCTCTGCAGCTTTAGAAAGAGGGGATTCAGAACTTATGAAACGGCACTAAAATGAAGTGGAATATTGGAGAAATGTCCTGAAAAGAATCATAGAACCGGTGAAATATTTAGCACGAAGAGGATTGTCTTTTTTGGTAACAACGAGGTTATTGGTGACAAAAGAAAACTTTAGGGGGCTTTGAGTTAATATCCAAATATGATGCGTTATAGCTGGTCATCTCGTTCGGTATGGAAATAAAGGGCCGCATTTGTGAAAAGAAGGGTTCAGAAAATGGTAATTCGAAGGGTATTCCTTATTAAAGAAATTATCGGTACAAGATGTATTTCCAATTTACGAGATTATTGTAAGACTAATGATGTCTGTGATTAATGCAAATCGCGAATGGTCTTTCTCTGCCTTGAAGCGCGTAAAAAATTATCTTAGATCGAGTCTTAAACAAGATACATTGAATGCATTATCTCTGTTAGACATAGAAAATGAAATTTTGGGACGCGTAGAGTTTGAAGACACTGTTAAGAAATTTGCGGAGACTAAAACGAGAAAACGAAATTCCGTATGACAACGCATATTTTATAGGTAGATTAAATGTTATTTTGACTATAATCTTCAATTTTTTTGTAGCAAAATGTGAAAAATACTCAAATGTAGAAATTATTTTATAATTACCATATAATTTTAATTTATTGACCTTAAAATGTTTGATGTTTTAAAAAATGCAAATATATAATCATTTATTTGTACGTATACAATATTTGCATCGGTTACAAATATCGTACAACATACTTTTATTAAAAAAATATAAATAACTTTTATGCTAAAAAAGAAATTAAAAAGGGCGCTAAAACATTTGACAGCCTAGGGCGCACATAAGTCAACGTCAGGCACTGCAGTTTGAGCGGAAAACGATAATGTGTAGTACGTTTTCTGAACAAATTACGCTAGCCAGCGTTGCTACAACAAAATGGCCCCAAGATTATCGTTTGAACGGTGGAAAGTAATTGTGAAGTGTTTCGGATCTGATCCAGCAACGCGAATAATAATTGCACACTTTCGTGAAAAAAATGAGACTGAGGTTCCCTACGCGATGCTCACAAGGGCAGATCTGGGAGACCTTACACAGTAACCAAGCCTGCGCTCTCGGCTAAGGCTTTGGAATGTGACAATCTTCCAGAGTACGGGATAGGACAAAGAGGTCCGATTGAGTATTTTTTTACCGCGTTCTCCAGTCTTAACTCTATTGGACTTCTACTTATAGGGACTCTTAAGAGTATTGTGTGTCGTAGAAAATCAGCTACACTGGCAGCACTTCGGGAAGAAACTGAAATAGCCTGTGCTGCAATCGCTGAGGACACTACCGCAAACGTTGCTTGAACAGTTGTTCAACTATTCCAAAGTGCACCGACGCTGATAGTAGGTATTTTGAGCATTTGTTGTAACTGGTGAATCTAGAGGCTAATGTACCTGTATAAGTCAAGGATGATTATTGTTCATCCTTCTCTATTTGTGTGAATTCATCTTTGCTGTTATCCACAGTTTTTTCTTTGCTTGAAGTGTATATACATTTTTTGGCACCTTCTGTATTTCTAAAAACGCTGTGTAGAAAAGCTATAGGAAAATAAGAATGTACAAATTTCCCGAAACGTTTTGAACCAATCTGTGTGATGTATGTTTGTGTCCAGGAAAACTAAGATTTACCAATTTTCAGTTTACACACCCATTCTCCTTCTCACCTTTTCTAGGATGCGTTTTACTTTTCCCCCACAAACCCAAACAGTTTCAACTCCTGGGACATGTAAGATAATAAATATCATTACACCGAGTAATTGAATTACAGTGAGCTTCGTAATTATCATTACAGTGTCCAACTAGTGTTGAAGCAATATCTACTTTTTCGCATCAGTAACGGTTACTAAAATTATAATATCGCAATTTCTGTCCATATTAACACATCTCAGCCATCCCTTTTAAAGCAAATTACGAATCGTATCATCGGCTTAGGTGACTCAGGGTATCAATTGATGTCACTACAGTGTCTCTAAGCGAGAGGTGCTAGGGTTCGAGTCCCGACGGTGGAAAGACATTCAACACTAGGTTCAGCTGCTGACTGGAGGAGAATTCTAGCGGCCGGCTGCTCTTATCGACAGTTTTCGAAAATACAGAAAGGTTGCCGAAAACAAGACCATCACCATTTTATACCGTCCTTTCTTACATACGAGGAGAACATTTAAAGGAAAAAATTGGGGTTGTTTTGGGGAATATAATTACCTCAAGCAAAATTATGCAAAAACTTAATGTTTTCGAAAAATATACATGACCTTATTTCAAGATTTGGCATTGAACATTTCAATAAGGAAAAATCTCTATCTTCAATATTGTAGTTGTAGGAAGACACGGAGCAAATTTTGAACTTTTGCTATTGTCCCAAATTCAGGAATTACGACTACGAGATCTGTGCCATTCTTTTAAAAGTTCTTTACTCTATACAAGGACAAAGTTTAATGAAAAAATCTAGAGCTATTTTGAGGAAAATTTGAAAATGATGTTGAGGCTTCAAGTAAAGTACCCTCAAAAATCAAAATATACGTTACAAAATTCGAGGACTTTGAGTTCATTCAAATAGATCGGGAAATATCAATTTTGGAGAAAATCTGTTGAACGGTTTTAGGTGCTAGCTTCCCGTTGGGCACAGACATTTTTTCGATATCAAGGAGAACAAAACATGGATCATGACTTCTCAAATGTTAGAGTAGATAATTTTCTGTACGTAGGTACAAGATTTATCCCCTTTTTCGTTACCATGGATGGGCGAAGGTGGCTCAGGGCTTCAATTGATGTAACTGCAGTTCTTCTGACCGGGAGGTTCTAGGTTCGAGTCACGACGGTGACAGGATTTTCGATACTAGCTAGTCAGCTAGGTCGAATTTAACAGCTGCCTGGAAGAGAATTCTAGCGGCCGGCTGCTCTGATCGGTAATTCTTCGATCTGGCTTCTGATCTCTGATCCGGTTTCTCCGATCAACACCAGACGAATGCCGGAACAGTGCCCTTACAAATGGGCCACGGACCGTGCGCGATCTTTCCTTCCTCTTCCTTGTTCTTTCCTCACCCATTACTTTCACACACATACCACACTTGTCGGGAGATCAGTCGGGAGCATAGAGCTTGTTCCGGCTGGAGAGGTGCCACGCTGGTGGGAGATTCCACAAGCCGACGTACGTTGGCGCCGGAGCTCACCAGCCAGCGGGGAAAATCATCGCCAACTCTCGCGACAAAAAATATTTACCACACTTACGGGACAAATTATCATAGCAATTGACGCGCCCGGAATCACTAATCAATCAAACAAACGTTATCAGAGCCCGGCAATAAGAGTATTTCTGTCGAAAATTCGCCGTTTTCCGGCGCACGATTACAATTCTTTTTCTTCTTACAAAGTAAGGGCGAGAAAGTAAAAGGAGAGCTCAACAAAACGTTTGCATAATGAAGCTACATGTTTGTTCAGAAGCAAAACAAGGGACCATCTCAGCATTTGAGCAATAAATCTGGAAAAACTGGACGAAAAACCTGATCGACATGGGGATCGTTGACCCAGAAGCAGGAGTGCACTACTTGTTAACAACATATCTAGTTTATTAAAATTAATCAGTATAAATGTTAATAAATGCACTAAATACCATCGTTAAAATAAATGTTCCTTTTCTTTTTGATGGCCAGTATAGAATCTAATTCTATAGAAAGAGTAGAGTGGTCGAGCAAATTGATCCAAGTACCGAAAACAAGAATTGTGGGAAATAGGAAAAACTAAAATTCACAGACGATAAATACAAACGCGCTGCGTTTGATATCTGATTTAAAGAAATGGAAAGGTTATGAGTTTCAGTACCAATAGCTCTGCATTGGACTTCGAAATTGCATCGCTTTGAAATAAAAAAAAAGCAAATCTGAACTTTTCTCGACTACTCTATTTTCTCGACTACTCTGTTATGCAACGGAAAATATTTTACTAAGCACTAAAACTTGTGTATCCCTTTTAATTGTTTAAAGTCATCTGGCAATGAGTTGTTACGTATCACATACGTACCACTTACGCGATAAAGAGAAAATTATGTAATGCTGCACAAAAAACGGCAAAGTTTCGTCAGAAAATCTCTTATTACAGGAGCCTGGTAACGAAAGGTGGATAAATCTTGTTGCTAAATTTAGAAGGAAAAAAACTCTAACACGTGGTGTAAACAGAATTCATGTTTTGTGGGTCCTTGATACCGAAAAATCGAATGACGACAAAACATAAGTCCGTCCGTCAGTCCGTCCGTCAGTCCGTTTATCTGTCATCTGTCTGTGAACAACGTTAGCGGCTAAATTTCCAACAATGATGTTCCGATTGAACATAATAGATGTAACACCTACAAGATTTCGAGTTTATATGTCGTGATTAAATCTGTGTTTAAATATCGGTTAAAACGCTTTTTCCACTCTTTTTGGCGCGAATTTCACATTTTTAAACTGATAGAAATTATTTGAATTACTTTTCACTATCGTCCACAATATTTAAAAACCTGGAAAATATGTTATAGAATGTTATAAGAGACATTCTAGAGGAAAAAACTGAGACAGTACTAGAAAGTTATCACGTCGGAAATAAATTTCAAAAATTGAATTGAATTGAATTGAAATTGAATTGAGGTGGCCTCTTGCGCATCCGATTTCTGGATGGAAAGGAAACGTTTGTTCTTCGATTAGTAATGAGAATTTGGGGACCTTTTCTGAGGTGTGAAAACATGCAGAGCATTTAGCATTACATGTTCAGACAAGGAATAACGAGTAACGTTATTCGTGTCTGTCGTAATTCGTGTAACGTGTAATTCGTTCTTCATTCAAAAGAAAATGATACATTTAAGAATGAACTTACAATACCTTGGAGACTGGACGAAAAATAATTTTATGGTTTATTACTTCATTGCTGAATGTTTATAGACAAAAAGAAAACAAGGAACGTTGTTGTCAATACCCGCGCGGGCCTTTTGAATACTTTATGCCCGCTCTAATGCAACACAACAAATGCAACATTTTTATGAATTGGATTTATGAAAGTTAAGATACAAGAAAATACAATATACAAAAGGAATAACGCTCAAATAAGCAAAATAACTCGTTAAAAATCATATTTTCTTAATTCATACGCGGTATAATATTATTACATAACATATTATCACACATTACATGCTAAGGGGCAAGAAAGTACGAGCTGTTTTAGCACCACTAGTTTTTAGAGTAATACACTGCGTGGTAATTTATATTTTTGTAACTTATTTAGTTCCATTCATTGATAATACATGACCTACAAAAAAGACTGTGGCGAAGTATCCGGTCATTAATAGATGCGGCAATGACCAATCAAAATAATAGAAATATTGCGTTTTAATTATTTTAGACAAGAATTTGGTTAATTAGCCAATATACATTCCTATTTAGCCGATATTAGTTACGAAACAGCCAAGAAATACAATTACAGAGAAATGTATAAAGTAGCAAACTGCAACAGCACATATTTTCACGCATTATTTATTACTGTGACGCAATAGTATAACGCCACTAGAACCTGCAAAAGTGTTTCCAACCAACTTTTTTTTTTTTTTTTTTTAATGCTGGAATTCGAACTCACCTTCGTACATTTATCTCACGATTCACGTTACCCCTAAACCACCAGACTCACAGCGAAATTCACGCCTCTTGACCCTTTAAAAATAAAGAACATTTGCTTTTGCAGTTTGGAACATCCAGATATTTTCATTGACATTATTTCAAGATATAGTTTTAAAGAACAGATTTCATGAAGAAAAAACTCTATTTTTAATATTGTTTGTTGTAGGAAGACGCGAAAATAATATTTTTTGTAATTTTCGAAAATACAGAGTTCGCCGTAAAAGGGACCTGCCCCATTTTTATTGGCGTACTTTGCTCTAACGGAGAAAAAATTGAAGAAATATTTTGGAGCTGTTTACGACAAATATTCTTTTTAAAATTGCCTATATTTCACTCAAAAATGCAAGAAAATTAGTCATATTTTCGAAAAATTGTGCATGATCTCCTTAGACATTTAACTATATAGAACAAATTTCATGAAGTAAAAAGTCACTATCTACCATATTAAAGTTATAGAAATATGCTGAAAGAAATTGAACTTTTGCAATTAACTAAAATTCAGAGTGTTCAACGAAAATTAGACCGGCTTCATTTTTTAAGCGTCGTTTGCATTACAAAATAAAAACCAAAAATGTGGAGCTATTTTTTATACAATTTAGAAAACGTTGTTAATGCCTTGTACCAAGTATCCCCAGAAATCAAAATATCTGTTTAAAATTCCCAAGGCCTTGAGATTTATTCACTTTTTCGATGTCAGTCACCTGCATGGTAACTAAATGGTAGTTCAATCAAAAATGTTTGCTGATGTGTGGACCAAAAGTACAGCGTCCGAAGTTACCCCCTTTACTGTATTACCTTACTGTGTTGCTTTTCCCATTCTCTAGATCCGAAGCGATGAATGTTCTCATGACTTATCATTTTAGGATGTTGCCATTCAAAGGTTCATTACTATTTGAAGCAAGAATTTAACTGACGTAAAAATGTATTCATGTGCGGATAGTTTTCAGGTCCTGCTTATGATTGTAATGCATAGAAGTGTATTAATTTTTGCTACGTGACCTTTTTTACAAGTGTTTCGTATTTGGATCTATTTTTGTAGGTGTCTTTTTCACATTTTTCACACTTTTAGTTAATTATTATCTTTGATATTTCTATTCATGTTACTTAACTAGACTTTGAATTTATATACTCTTCATCCTCTCACTGTAATTTGTTTCTAACAATCTCTGATGCAACGTATTCACGACAATACTCATACGCATGCATCATCATTATTTTGCGCCAACATACAAGTCTCCGGCTTGGGTGCCGATTTGCCGCAGAGGTCCTCAGGATAGGTAGATACTAGCAGTTTCTTCGTGACCGTCGATACATATCCCTCAAAGGACGACTTTCTTCTCAGTCACAAGCATTCGTGAAGCAAATAAAGGATACAAAAACTAACGTCTCCGGACTTCCATAAAAAACAGAACTTTGCAATGTAGCGACTACATGAGGGACATTCCTGCGTCCAAATTCTTTATCTAGCCAATGTGACATCCAAAACACGAGAGTTATTTGCAAAGAGAGATCTTTCTTTCAATAGAAGACGTAGTTATTAACTAGTCAGAAACTGACGGCCAATGCACAACGTGCTTCATCTAATGTTTCTCTCGGGAAGAACATAGCAAGCGGAAAAGGAAGTGTGAGTCTTGGAGGACGTTGAGACATCGGATCAGCTTTCGACTGCAAACGCAGTAAAATCTTCATCAGCTCGATCGACTTGAACGTGACTACCAAGTAATCACGTTGATGGCATGGTCCGTTCGATGGGTGCAGGAGTGGGGGTGTTTGCTGGCGAGGCGTGCGGGGCATCGCGGCGCCGTGTGGGTGGGCGCTCCACGGGGGGGGGGGTGAATCGATGGCGGGGGGGGGCTCCACGCCTGATGCGCCACCCGCCGCCCGCCGCCCGCCCACGGAGCAGCGCCTTGTCTTCGGCCCCGAGTCAATAGTCCTGCCGACGCAAGCTCTGCGACCACCGGCTCCACCTCCGCAGCCGCGATGTCTGGCGAAAACAGCTTTGCCCTTGGAAGACGAATTCGCCGTGCAAAGAGGCAGACGCATTTCACGATATTGGCATCCACAGGGCCCAACAGACTCCATCAGTGTTAAGGCGTTCACAAATATTGTTAATATGAAAATATTTGCAATGTTTATTTGGTCACGTTCAATTTACTATTGAGTGACAAGATTTAATATTGCATTGTGAGTGTTATCAATCGCGGCAACATGCTTCTTTGCCGTATTGTGGGGTATCGGCCCTTCCTTTATGCCACAGTTAGGGTAAGTTTGTGTTAAAATACAGTTGCTGCAAGATTGCTGAATGAATAGAATATAGACCACTTGTATGACTTGCAGCACCAGCACATATTCATTAATGCAGCATCTGCAATATTTGTATAAATATGGGCACCATCAGATTAAACAATGTAGACGCCAACAGTAAGCCTCACCCTATTAAAATAATGAAAACATCCTCCACTCGTTGGTATACTTTTAAATAAATATTTCATATAAACGGTGTAAACAATTTCGTTTTATTTATATATTGTATTATATTTTGGTTTCCTTTAAACAACTTTACGTTTGTCCATTTTCCATTCAAAGCTCCAAGGGGTTTTATATAAACTCTTATACAGTATTTTTAATATGAACTATTTAGTATTGTTGCGATAAATTTGCTAGCTATTCTTCTGCATTTTGGTTCTTACTGTGTACTTTACTCCATTCTTTCTGCCATCTATTGCTGAAAGTAAATCTATATCCAAAACAGATCAATACTTAATGCATGCTGCACTGGCACTTACTTTACTTGGTTTGTCCACATTAATTTACTTCTATAAAATTTATAAACACAATCTTATTCAATAATTTACTCTCATTACAAAAGACCAAAGAACATAAATACGCCTTATTAATGTTTGTGTAGGGTTTGTTACCAGGCCATATAAAGGTATAAGAAAGACTGACCACGCATTCGTTGGGATAGCACTATGAAATTAATTTTATTTTTTCGAAATATGACAACTGGAGACTTCTTCAAAATTATTTTAAAAAACATTGATATGACATTCATAAAATTCACATTTAGAGGCAAAACCTTGAGTAAAGATAATTAATTAAATATGTAAAAATATTTTAACTCGGATGTGCGAGAGCATGTTTTGGCAATCTTTACATTAATTTTGTTCGGACTCACATCCAAAGAACTAGAGATATACTTCTTTCAGTGATACAATAAACACGATCTCTCCTGAATCGTTCATAATAATTTTATCTTCCAAATACATATCAATACAAACTACGTATCTGATGTGTGCTTCGTATAGCCATGTCAATGCGGAGCTGGTAAGGAATTAGAATATACAGTGAATGGTTTGTGAGGAAAGAAGATGTGGGAACTTACCTGGTAAACACTCAGATAAGATTATGACAAAACAAACACAATTTAAACGATAATTCAAAGTACGAGTTTTCAAAGTTTGTGACTCCAATATTCTAAAATGCTACTGGTTGTATCATCGTGAACAATATTTTAATGCACTTACTTCAAATATACCGATCATAGGTTTTCCATGTAGGTAGTACTTCACGTAATCACAAGAATTCACTACGTTCACATCACAAGAAACAAAATAATGACAACAATTTTATTTTTGGTTCTTTGTACGTAAGTATTTTCGATTTTCAACGTAGATGGTTTAAAATATTATATTACTTCGGCTTTTTGCCTGTATTACAATGTGGCTAAAAGGTAACGAGAGAAGAGTCAAGGGAAACAGAAGAAAATCAGCAGCGAATTCATTTGGTTTATAGCAAATTGCATGAGTGAACCGTTCTGTGTGGTGAACGAATTAGAGTTTTTTATGTTTTCTTAAAATATTCAGCATTTAAACTCCAATACCAAGGACAAGATGCGAGAGTGTCACTAGGGTCACCCCAACTTTCTGAATCCGAAGTTGTTAATTGCGGTATTTCCGTCTCAGATAAGTATATTATTTCTGATGTAATTCTACTTCACGATGCATGTATTTACAATCACCTCGGAGATCAAAAAATAATCGATTAGCATCATTAAAACAATGGTTCGAATTTTTGAAGATACGTATTCTTCATAGTGGCGTCGCTACAAATGGCACCTGGGCGAGAAAATTGATGTCACCCCTCTTTCAGTCACCTTCCCTCCTTATTAAAATCTGTTAAACTATTATCCATATTTATCATTCATTATTTTATTAAATATTTTATAATACATTCATTTTATTGTAAATTTATTTGTTCTTTAAAAATATTACTTCTTTAGTAAAATATATAGTAAAAATATTGTTTAATACATTAAAAAATTTACAGGGAAAGCTCGGATGATTTTGTAATTGGTTAATCATGCAATTCAGCTCTGAATAAAACCAGAACAAAGGAATAACGCTTCACGAAATATATTCAGAAACTCGGAAAAATATAGTCCGAAATGAAAATTAAAATGAAATTTAAAGTTCTCTTTGCAGTAGTTAATTCTGGTAAATGTAGATCTGGGTCTTACGAACAAATAAAGATAAAAATGAAATTGTAATTAAAGAATAGTAGGGATTTATTATGTTATCCTATCCGACGGGAAAATTTAGGCTTAAACCTTTGAAGTAATTTTCTAGAATTATGAGTCAATTTATAAAAAATAATAATGTTTTGCTGTGTTTAAATATTGGACTTTCAAAACCAAAAAAAATACAGATCCTGAAATTTAAAAATGCCAAATTACATTAAATTTACACTAGCCCAAGTGTATTTCCTCTGAATTAGAATCCAGAACCGGAAGTGGCGTCGCACCGCGATGGACACAGCGTACAAGAGGAATGACCGCACTTTCTCTTCTATTCTTTATGCTATTGAAACGAAACAGAAAATATATGCTTTCAATTTTTAATAAATATATTTTAGTTTTATTTGTTCTGTTTAACTCTCACCAAAGTATTCTAGTAAAATCACTCTGTAGGTGTTTATAAATATATAACGAACATTTAACTTATGGCTTAAAAGCATGAAGAATGTAAAATTTCTTATATCTCGGACATAACATCCAACATTGTTTGATCAACATTATGCGTTGCATTCTTCTTTGTGCCTGACGGGCCTCGGTAGAGACAATGGGTCAATGACCTCCATTTCGAGCATGTTTTTCGTCCAATTTCCTTCATGCTTTGAGCGAATGCTGAGATGGCCTCTTGTGGTTCTGAACATAACTGTAGCTATACTATTCACTATAAGTGCGGGTTTTCTTGAGATCTTAAGGATATATACAGTAATTAATCAAATAATTATTCTCCATTTTCTCCTGGCAGCAAGCCGATTCCGTAACGAAAGGCATATAAGGTAAAATAGCCAAAATTAGTACCTGAGCTGCCTTTGCAAGTTGAACGGAGCAAATATTCTCTTACAAGTCATTACCTGTATTCATAATTCAACATAATACGTAGACGAGATATGACAGAGATCCCAGAGCTCCAGAAACCGTGCAGAGATTGTACTTTTTGTCATAGTACTTCAACAGTTAACTGTTTTTGACACTAAATAAATAAAACTATTTAAATCGAGTAGCCGCGTTTTTGTGCCCTTACCACGTGCGTGATACATGACTTTTCTTGCGAGATTTCAGTCCTACATTTTCGATATTTTACAGTCCGATCTTTATACTGTCTGGATACTTCTAATGAGGTAATATTTTGATATTGGGCGTCGCAAATGCCCGACAGAATGGCTCAGCCGATACGATACTGTATCCCCTTCATGTATTGAAATGCTGAAATGCTGCTGCAATTGCGTGTCACTACGCGTCATCACGTGACTCTCAAATGTCAAGCGTAAAGAAGTATTGTGCAACGTATACACTATTTATACATTTGTTTTGCTTTTTTTATTCTTATTTTTATTTTTAAGAATTGCGTTAGTTAAAGGGAGGGCAACTAATACAAGGTAATCCATAAAGTATTCCCTGAAAATAATCGATCTAATTTTCAGACATCTTATTCGTACGAAAGTATAATGAAATCAAAGTCTCTCAGAAAAACCCCTAAAGTAAAAGATATTTTCGATAAATTTCAGATTGGGGATAGAACCCCTAATATGACAAACTGGTTTCACGCGTTATGAGAAAATTGTATATTTATGAGGTAACAGAAATGTTTCCTAAAATTGGGTAGAATTGATTTATAACAATCACAAGAAGAAAAAGAATTTTAGTCTTTGTTGCAGATCATATTATCTATGACGATACAATAAAACTGAATAAATTACACGGATAATAATGGCGATGATATGGTAACGAAAATTAACATAGACCGATGCAAACAAATCAGCTTCAAATGCCAAAAGCTCAAAATTATAATTTGTGTTCTTTCTACTGATATGTTTGAAATAATTTTATAAAAGTACTTTTCTGAAAACTTGAGTCGAAAATACACTATTTTGTTTTGTTTCTTTCTTCCAAAACTATCAACTTGTAGTAGTACGCGTATAGTCGTACGCGAATATCTTATAGTCTTTCTATACGACGTCGCTTGAAGAGCTCAAACAGTACCTATTTCGTGTATTTCAGTACCTATTTCGTCTCTGAAGCTACAACTTCAAAAAAATTCCTTTGAGTCATGTGGGACTGGGTATGTAGAATTTCATCAAAATACGAGATGGTTGCGCGTGTTTCTCCAGAATTAGACCACTTGACATGGAATAACTCAATAAACGATCCAAAACTTGTGAATGGTACTATAGATATTTATTGAACTCCTAAATTAAAAAATAACAATGATTAATAATGAACAATTAAAGTTGAAGTTCTGTAAATAACTTTTTTTCTAAAACAAGTAGTTTTTGATTTCACCCCTAAGATGGTGTCACCGCCCACCACATGTGACGTGACTGATTCTTCGTACACAGAAACGTGAAATGAAGGATGGTTATTAAACAATTATACTTTGAATATGGGGTAAGACTACATTAGTAAGTCAACCGATACATGACAAGAATTTCATTATTTACTTTACTGCAAATACATTTTATTCTAATAATTTTAGTTCAGCATGCATTGTCACGGAATAACCGAGGATGGAATTTAAGGGAATAAATGTTTATACAATAATAATATATTTTCTCAAAAATTACTTACCCATACCATCTGAATACTTAGCCATATTTCATTATGTAATGTGTATATAATATTTAAAAGCTATATAGAATATTTAAAAGCATCTACAATAAAATTGCACGAAAATGTAAATTCTGTGGGAGTTGTGTTAGTGTTATTCATACGTTCATGCACGAGCACTGAAATAGTCTTAAACATGGAAGAAAAATGTCTCAGATTCTCAATAGGATCCATTGCACCACAACATAAAAACGATATGTTGCAGCCTGAAGCAACATTCAAAGCCCTCTCAAGGTCTTCGATGAAACCGTCGCGTCGTGTGCTTCGGGGCACTTCCCCGTCTTGGTAGCGGGTTGTGAATTCTTGGCTGTCCTGGAGATGGCCGTCTGCGTGAAAAACAAAAATAGTTCCGTATTGGCCCGCTTTCCGGCCTCTGCCGAGGTTCCCGCTGCATTCACTGATCTCTATATATAGAGATCAGTGGCTCCACAGTTCTCTGCCTGAACGACGAAGCTGTTTTCGGAACTTAGCAGTTCCTGCCTTGGGAAGGAGACGACTAAGTAAGTCTCAAAAGGCTTAATTCAGACACCACCCACAATGAAAATTTACGTTGTTTTACTGTATAGAATTTTTCAATTATCCAGAAAAATTGTCATAAGGAAATCGATTGCATCACGAATGTATCATAAATACTTATAGTTCAGAAATAAATCTATTTTCGTTGGTATTTTTGAAAAACTAATCTTCAGACAAAATATTTTGTTGCATATTTAACAAAATAAAACAGTGGGGAAAGTAGACATTTTCAAGATGTCAAGAGTGAATGAAATCTCCCTGATGTGTAAGTATTTTAGTAGGCAGAAAAACATGAAATTAGAAGCAGAAGATAGAAAACAAAGACAGCAACCTTGTTTTTCTCTTTCAGTAAATAACTTCGAAAGTAAAATAAAAGAATGAAACAAAGGAGAAATGCTCACCCGGAATATTTAACATTTACGATGAAAATTATCATGGGCGTGGGGTTGAATGTCATAAAGGCAACGGGCACATAAAAGTAAACTTCATTGAAATGCTAAATACTTAGAGGATAATCTAGAATTGTCGCAATACTAACCATATAACAATAATATATAAAAAAAAACTAAACTGGTGTATCAACGAAATTGATTCTATGGTGACAGAATCGGAGGAGCAGCGGCGGATCCTAGGGGGAAGCACGGGGACCGTGACTCTTCTACAAAAATCAACATTTTTGTAATTCTTAGTCAACTTATTCAAAATAATTTCCATATATAGATCTCATTACATCCAAAGAATTCCCATTATGAATCCCCTCATACATTAATTTGTTTAATGATAGAAATTAAAAATTATATCAAACATTTGTAGGGGGTTCTGAATTGAAATTTCCACCCCCTGAACTACTTCCTGGATCTTCCATGTCGAGGAGAGGAACTAAGAACGGGAGAAAGCAGCGCGATGTAATTGGAATGCTTTTCCTCTCGCGTGAATTACTGCGTTTTCTCGCGTGAATATCCTCCTGCGTGTAGAGTGATAAATCGCCCATGCAAAAATTGCACCACTTCTGAATTTTAGGGAACAGGGGAGAAATGGCGGATCCAAGAAAAGACCACTGGGGCCAGTCTCCCCCAAAGTCAATTTTGTTTGTAATTTTATTCAAAATAATTACCATATGTAGACCTCATTCCATCTAAAACAGTATTCCCATTATGAATATATTTCTTTTTACATTTTTTATGTCAAACTATCCATTAAAAATATTTCATATTTCAAAAGTATTTGTGAAGGATTCAATTTGAAATTGCCCCCTCCTCCCTGAAATACTTTCTGGATCCTCCCCTGAGGGAAAGATCCTGTATAACGGGAAGAATCGCGGCATTAAGACACTCACGTTTCAACAAATCTGTCCAATGTCAAAAATATGGCGTTGCTAAATTGGAGCCAATGTTAATGGACAAACTAAGGTAAAATTCGGGATATAGCAATTCTGAATCTATTAATTATTCATCTAAAGTGATCTATGTGCAATTTCTACCTGCAAGAGTCATGAATCTGAAAATGCCAGATTAGAACGGATGTTTTTTTATCAATAGACAATTCTTAGGTGGTTTCAGAAACATTGTTTCGTAGATCAGTCAGTCACTGAAATTAATTTTAAGTAACATATGCATGTTCTGCTGTCGCGGTTTAGGTCATTGGTCAGCGAGCACACTTTCCATGACGCGACCCCGGTTTCGATTCCCGGTCGGGCAAGATTATATTGTGCGTTTTCCTTGCAATGTCCCAGTATATGTTGCTGTGTAACGATTAAAAAACTCACTTCTCAGGTTGAGAAGACCAGAATACAGCGTGGGGATATCTTCGTCCTAACCACCTCTTTTTACCACATCCTCCATGGCCGCGAGGCTGGGACGCTGCTGGTAGGCCATGGCCTGTACGCAGGCTGTCGCGCCAATTACAGACAGATACGCAAGGTTTTGCTATTCTTTCACAGCAGGGGGTACGAGGAGAGGAAGTCTCCGCCTACGTCACTGCTTCAACGGGCGTGCCAACTGTTGAAGTGAACTTCATGCGCCAAAAGACGTAGCATCAACTTAGCATATTAATCTGAGATATCAGAATATTTTTGTCACGTTCGCCTTCCCTGGCCGTGTTCCCTAAGGCTCATAATAAAGTCTTCGACTGCTATTTCTGACTCCTATTCCATTTTTAGTCAACCATCCCCTTCACATTTCTGCATGTACGCAATTATAGGATAGAAGACAAATAACAAGTATAAAGAACACATTTTTCAGAAATACGCTGGTCGACAACGTAAAACCTTTTATTGGCCTTATTCACTTAATTTCAAATTAATTACCGGGGTTCATTAATTTGTATTTTTTCTAACAAGGAATTCAAATAACTTTTTTATTTTTTAGATCACAGTCGATTCCCCTTTCCGTAACCAAGTCCAACCGAACCATGAATTATGACAAATGAAGTAGCCGAAGTTGTTTTGGCAGGGTTTTCGATTGAGATAAAACGTTGCAGATGAAATATTTCAGTGGCTAAATAAGAGTGAACAGTACTTTGAACGGAGTGCATCATAAATACCGAAGGAAATTGGAAATTTCTTTTCAAACTTTTAATTCAATCATTAGATCGTGAACGATTAGTTACTAATTATCAATTTTTTTAAAGCTTTATGATCCTTTGTAAAGTATATTATACGCTAAGGAAAGATAATAGTTATTGGCATTTTATGAGAAACCAGTTTGGGGAGTGGTGATGGATAAGTGGGGGAATTTAAGAGAAATGTGAGTGGTGAGTAAGAGAGTGGGGAAATTAAGAGAACAGGTTGGAGCCGAATTTACAAGAACTATTTCGCTCTATCTTAAAACACCGGTACAGGCACGAAAAAATCTCTAAAGTTCATGTCAAAACACATGTTCAAGTGATTTTTTTCAATTGATTGGCCATAGTTAAAAAAATAAAATAAAACCTGTAGTTGTTTCAGTACCCAGAAAATGTGGCCTTCTCCCGTATCTGAGTGTGCATGATTGTGTTGCAATAATCTGTTTTGTTTGACATAATCTGCAAAGTTCTATTTTTACTTTCTCGCATTTTTCTTCTGAATTCAGTTGAATGTAGGACTGGAGTGTAATTTTGTACCCACCAGGAGCACACATACAGGGTTTTGTATCGAAGGTTTTTTATAAACTGCCAAAACTATTACCTTTACTTAGCGTGTGATATACCATACAAAGGATTATGAAGCTTTAAAAGCATGATAATTAAAAACTAAATTCCAAGGACAAAAATTACTGGGTGCTACAACGATATCTACAAATTTATAATAAACATCAAAATTAATCTATGAGACTGTTGCAATCATGTTCAGTGTGAATTTAAGGTCATACAGGGAAAAGATAAAAATAGTTTTTTATTTTTTTAACTACAGACCAACAATCAAAAAAATCTGAAAAAAATCATAATAGATGTTTTGAGGGGAAGTTTTGAAATTTTTTCGTGCCCGTTCATGATACTAACAGACAGTAAAAATATTTTTTGCATTTAAATTTGTCATCGAGAAATACCACAAAAGTAATTTCTAATATATATATAATATAATATAAACGATTTTCTTATTTTTCATTTTTTAATCATAAAATAATGTTAAGTTGAAAAAAAAACGTTTTTGGTTGAAGAGGGGTGGTGGTGGTGGTGGTGTGAGGGAATAAGAATCCTTTCTAAAATTTAAATTTCATCTTAGTGTGATAGCTTAACTAGTCGTATGTCATTTTGTTTTAGGGAACTTTTTACCATCTTATCCAGGGGTACCCCTTTACAACTGGCCTAGCGCCGCTACTTTTCGTACACAACGTTGCTACAGGGAGCAGTATTGTTGAAACCTTTTTCTCCCATCAACAATATCCATGCTCTACATCATCATTATTATCGTCTTCAGTGACGAAGAGAAGTACTGCATATAACATTTAACCAAATTCTCACTTCTCAACAAATTGCAGCAAACAACTGTATTACGGCTAACTTAACATTGCTTAAAATGTTTCCACGAGATAATTCGTTTATTCAATATACTCTGTACGTCCCGTTTATAAATATTTTGTTACAGCAAAGAAATATAAGTAATTGTAGACAAATGACAAAAGAATCAAACTGTCAAAGTTAATTTTGTACCCATAAATTTAGGTCCCCGTTAAATGATTCGAACACTATTGAAGTTTTCCAATGTTTTTGGTTTTGTTTACAAAATTCCCGCAACACGAAATTGTATTAACGACGATTTCATCCCCTGCCTCCCTGAACTACAGCAAAGAGCATCCAATCATGTTATTATTAAATGTTCACATTACACAGAATACATTTACGATGAATTAATTCAGAGAGTTTTCAAAGTTTTTTAAGGTTTTAAGTGATGTTTACAACTTCAAATATTTAATTCTAATTAAATTGTTGAAAATTAAAGGGAAATCAATTTCTTCTTGCATTGATCATAATATTTTTATTGAAAAAGTGGATTTCACAACAATTGACATTCTAGATGGAAATACAACTTGTTCTGATTACCTAATTGCTTAACTTTCTTTCAAGATCCAGTAGATACAGAACACACAACAGTTACTAGATTCATTGCTCAAAAGATAAAAGTATTCCCCTTCATTACTGTGTAAAAGTAAACGAAAGTAATGCGTAAGTACTTTTTTAATTTGATCAGTGTGGTTATATATATCATTTCTTCAACAAATTCAATCTTCAGCAATTCAAAGAATGTTCCACTGCTACTTTCACACACGATGTTAATAACTTACAGAAAAAAATCATTATTGCTTGAAAATAAAAACAATTAATAATGACATTCTTTACTTGCTTTGACAACATGAACATATGCTCACATGATTCATAGAATCCATAAAATTCAAAAGGGTAGAAAGCTAAAATAGGAAATGGTTTTCACTTTCAAATAGTTTAGGGGAGAAATGAAATTTAAAGTCAAATTCATTACAATATGTGGCTAAGGGTATGTTTTTATTAAAAGTAAACCAATTGAGTAAATTTTATTACAAACAATACTTTGTATATTTGTTGGTCATTGGTATAAAATTTCTCACATATTTTATTGATCATTGTTTGTATTTTACGGAACTGTCGTCTGCATAAATAATTTTCATGACAACGGTGCCAAAGACACAGTACTCATCTCATAGGGTTCGTATGTAGGATGGATGTTAAGGGATGCATGGAAAAGCTTTGAAATTTGTCACTTCCCGCTGTTATCTAATGTTTCTTCGCTATTATTAAGATCCACGTTTGGGGACAGTGCACTTAGTTCATGAAGATCTTTTTTTTTTGTTGTTGTTGTCAGTAGCAGCTAGCATTACACGAGTTGGTAGATTGTTTATCGCCTAAAGGAAATGTATATACAAAGAATACGATGCGAAACAGTAAGTTATCGTCATAATGCGATAATCCAGCAGGGAAAATAAAGATTTGCATAATTCCAGGAAGTCATATAGACAAAAAATATAACATTCTCATGAATACTATTTACAATGCATACTGTTCATCAAAGTTCTAGTATCTCTACACTGGTTCCCTTGAATCTTGCCATACCAGTTGACTTCTGCAGGCCAGAAGGTCAGGCGGCGGCAAGCCTCAGCATGGCTTCATCTCTCTGGAGTGAATCCCCCCCCCCAACTGATTGATCATTACGCTCTGGAACAATTGGGGTGCATCACTCGAATGTGACTGCTATTTGAATACACGTGACAACTGACCGCTTTACGAGTCAAAACTAATGGCACAAATAACAAAATATATATTTATACACATTATCCAAAATGGGTGGATAAAATCCGAAGTAGGAACTGCTTCCAAAGCAACTGGATCCAAATTTCTTGAGTAAAACTTTTCTTCAGATTGAGCAATGAACGCTTTAAAAATGGGAACCTCCGTCTCAATCACTTACACTCATAATTAAGTATGGAATCACCTCACTTTATAGTCTCACATCACGCCTTTCCTCTTCGTTCTTCTTTAAATGACTGAATGCCCACTATGTCATTTTCACACTTATGGCTACTTATGAATTACTCTAATTGTTTTTTTTTCACATGCAATCACGTAACTCTATCTCTATAAAGCATTATGTTTTCAACTTTCTTATTCACGCAACCTATCTTTGATACAAGCACCTTTTGATTTTCTCGACATCTATATGTCTAAACGTACACGTATTTAACGGTAACAATTTACAAGAAAAAAGTAGTAACCTATTTTCCAGAATGTCAGTTCCAGTAAATGGATTTCAGTAAAGAACAATCTCAAATCATATAGTATAATATACATTTTCGTTGGGAAACAATTTTGTCGAAAGCCCTTACTTCTGTGATCAGAAATCAGTGCAGAATGAAATAAGCAAAAAATGCTATATGTGAGCGAGTGGTAGCTCGTAAACAAATGTTGAGGGTAGGCAAATCAGTGGATATCGAACCGAGAATGGTAGATCTTGAACTGCAAAGAAGGGTGGGTGAAGCCATACTCCGGGATCCAATATTTTTTGTAATATTAATTATTTATATTCAAAGAAATGGTCACATATTGATCACATCTGATTCCACAGGGCTTTTCTCAGATCCCGAACAGATTGCATTTCAGTAAGAAATTTACATACTAAAATATGATTTTTTTAAATAAATGTATGACGGACGTACAAAATGTAATTGGTCTCCTGAAACACTTTTCGAATCAGTCCGATTCAGAATTCTAGTTTTGCATTTTCCTCCAAGACACGATGTAGAATCGTACCATCACAAAACTCCACGACCATTGTCCGAAAGTCATCGTTTACCTATATCGTTAAGTCAGGAAAACGGTGAACGTAGTTGCTTATTCATTGTATCACAACTATTGTTCAAGTAAAAGTAGATTTAAATTCGAAAAATCAATTAACACAAATAATCCGTTAGCAATCTAAAAATAAAATAAAGACCAAAATGATTCGTAAATAATAATTTGTTATCCATTTTAACTTGACCATTGAACACGCGCACCACATTACTGATATCACTGGAATCGCATCACTGGAAATTTTGACTAGCCAAACAGAATGCGCAAGCGTCGAGTAACTACCAGACTACTTACATACTTGCTTACTTACTTACTTACTACCTAACTACTTGCAGAATAAAACTTAACTAGTTTCCAAGTAACCATTGTTTGTCAACGGGATCCTTTAATTCAGTCGAAATGAACACCTTTTGTAAAACTAATTATTTGTCAATTGCAAGCAGAACAAAGTACGAGTAGATTGACAATCAGGTAACGAGTAGGTTGACAAAGTCCGTACAGGTTGACAATCATGATATATTTTGTTTTATGGAAGCGAACTCATTTTATTACATTTTTTTGTTCTCGATATTTCAGGATGACCAACGAGATGAACGCCAACGAAGCGTAACCAATTGGAATTCTGAAGAGCCCAAATTCGAAGAAACCACATTGTTAATGAACAGAAATGGTACGTACATTTGCGAGGCAAATTGGCCATCTAATTGCAGGAACTCGTCATCATATAGAAAGAAATACTGCATATGCTTCAATCCACTTCACGTCAAATTCTCAGCAAGTATTTCACGGAGTAAAATAGGAACCAAGTAATAAATGATGATAAACAAGTGGCATTGCACTACCTACTTTCTCTGACCAAAGATATTTCCAGTGCAATTCAGAAGAAAGTAAAAAACATCAATTATTGACGCGTGCAATTATTACAATAAAAAAGTCCATCTCTCTTTCCACCATGGTTCAGCTCAAGACGATACTGCCGTGTTTAAACTGGTTTATATTATTATTTTCCCAAGTCCTCGTATTAATCTTCTCATTGATGTATTCATGAATTGTATGATATTCTTTTTTAATTTTTTTTCAAAAATCTGTTAAAGACGTATTCAAATATGAGTTCCTATAATTGAATTATTGTTAATGAAAGGACAATTAAGTTAATTAGAGATTTCAATATAATGAACACTGAAAAATATTTTTTGAAGAAAGTATGTTGCTCATATTCTCTCCAATGATTCGGGAATTCATATGACTATTTTACATTCGAACAAGAAGCATAATGCATAGTTTGATAACATTAATAAACTTCAATAAAAAAATATCATGAGAAGAATTCACACTTATGTGCAAATGTGACGGTCAGAATTGATCATGAAGTTGAGATATCTATCTGAACACACGGGCCCCAATAGAAAACTGTATAGAGAACAGAAACTTGTCTGTTTGCTGGACACTGCGTCCAAGGCATAGTTGCCAATGTTTTGGCAGTCATACTGGAAACTTCCTCAGAATGAAATTCGCCCTGAGGAAGATTGCACTATGACGAACGAAACGTTGGCAATTACGCTTAGAAAGCGGCGTCTCCCGAACAGCCAAGTTTTTATTGACTAAGGCTGCTGTAACTTAGACTTTCATGTGTGTTGAGGAATTGACAATCTAATTATAAATACATTTAGTATAAGAGTTTTGGTCGTAATTTTACACGCATATTTGGTAATAACAAAACTAGTAAAATCACTGGCAAAGATGGTTTATTAAAGAGAATATAACTTATAAACATTAATTATAAAAGTATTTATAATGTAATACAATTTTAACAATAACAACAACAACAACAATAATAATAATAATAATAATAATAATAATAATAATAATAATAATAATAATAATAATAATAATAATGAAATATGAACTGGACTTTTCATTGAATAATGTAGATTAATTTTTCACTGAAAATTATATTTTTGATGAACAGCTATATGTTAAAAAAGATTATTTGAACACATTTAAGAAAAAAATAAAAAATAAGGGAACACCAATTTTACAATAATAGTTCAAATCAAATCACTAATACACAAAATTTTGTTTACAGAAAATATAGCACCACTAATGTTACTGCTAACAAAACATGAATTGCGACAAATTGAAATAAAATTTTAATTTCGATTTTAATCTTTTGGTCCCAGTGCACCCGTCAAGTTTTGGTAGTGTCAGATGACAAACCATGTCACTTACTGTGATATCAGATACATTTTCATGGTTAGTAAAAACAAAGAAATCTGAACCTTAACGCATTCTTTTCCGAAATGTTACTTAACATCAAAACCAAGATTTTCTAAACTTTTTGCAATGGCCCAAAAATATTATCGATGTCAGAAATTGAAGAAAGAAATCAGAACTCTGATCTTTATAACCTGATACGTTCTTCTTAAATTGATGCCTTCACAGGAGTAGAAATTAAAATTTCGGGGCTTTTGTGGCCTTCCATTACCGTTGTTTTCAGAAGAATGATATCTTTTCTGTCAAACATTTTCTGACTCACAAATTTCCTGTTCCTAACAACTCTATTTGCATTTCTACGTACATGTTGTCATAATTGGGTTTCTAATAGTAAGGTTTCTTATTGGACCTTTCTTGCAACTTAGGGTCAAACATCGCTACCACACTTTATTATATTGTTTAGACAAACTAAGGTTATATTGTAATGCATTGTCATTACATTTTTTTATGTATTTAGTCCTTCGTATTATTTCACTTTAATATTTCATATGATACACAATGTGGCCTGTATCCTTCCTAAGAGAATCCATCGTAAAAGAATAGTGAAAGTCACATTTTCTTTGAAATCCTTGATTTTTCGAAAATTGCAAAACTATGAAGTTTTTCCTCTCACGCCTCGCAGGGGATGGTAACAAACTGATGGTGGACCCATTTTCGGCGAACTCCCTATAATTTCGAAAACTGCAAAAATGAAAGTGCAATATTGAAGATAAAGATTTTTGCCAAGGTAAATTTGGTTCAAAAAAGTCATAGCCTTAAAAAAATCATGTAGAGTTTTTGAAAAAAAACAACTAGTCGATTTCGCATTTTTTCTCGAAGTTAATTTAATTTGTAAACTAATGGCACTACCACGGCACACACTTTCTCGAATGATTTCTAACTTCTCTAATTTTCATAAATTCTGATAGTTCAACGAAGATGAGTCCTGCACTATTCATGTACGCGTCCTTTGTTTTATCCATGGAAAAAATTGAAGAAACAATTTGCAGCGTTTTTTGAGAAAATGTTTTTTATAAATTGTATTAATGTTAAATAGAAATTACGCGAAAACTACTCGTTTTTTCGAAATATTGTATATGAACTTATTTGTGCTAATTTTTCAGAACAGATTTTGTTTAAGGCAAAAATCCCTATCTTCAATCTTGTAGTTTTGAAATGTTAACTTTTTGCAATTTTCGAACACAGTTCGTCGAAAATAATACTTGCACCAATTTTTTACCATCCTTTGCTACATACGAGAAGAAAATTTAAAATAATTTTGAACCGTTTTTTGAGAAAATAATTGTTTAAGAACTGACTATATATTACGCAAAATTATGTGAAAAGTATTAATAATTTCGAAAAAAATCCATGATTTCATTTTCAAGATCTATCTTTAAGGAATAGATTTTTATTACGGAAGAAAATCTCTAGATTCAACATTGTAGTTGTAGGAGAACACCGAAAAAAATGTAAACTCTTGCAATTTTCGAAAAATCAGATATTTCAACAAAAATGAGAGTGGTACCTTTCTTTTAAGCATCCTTTACACAAACTAAATGGCGAAATATTAGTTTTATTAAACTTTGGCTTAACCAAAGTTAAGTAAAAAATATTTCGCCATTTTTGTGAAAAATTTGAAAAAGCTTTAGAGACTTCATGTATCTCCCCCCCCCCGAAAATTAAAATATACGTTTTGAACTCAGAGGACCTCGATGTCATGTAAATTAATTGATAAATATAAATTTTGGAGAAAATTGGCTCAACGGTACAGGCGATAGCGTTGAGCACACACAGAGAGACGTTTTGCCTTCAGTGGGATTTCGGTACCAGGACCCGGCAATAACAGTTTTCCTGCGCACGATTACAATACTTCCTCTTCGTACGAAGTAGGGAGAGAAAGTAAAATCAGTGTGTATCAAAGTACACTCCCGTTGATTAGTATATGCTTTGAATATATTGTTGGACTATTGACTCTATTGACTCTGACTATATTGACTATAACTGCTTCTGACGTAAAATAAATAAATAAATAAATAAATTATACTACTGCGTGAACCTGCAAAATTGTATCTGCTCCGCTTCAAAACCTTTGCCGAGAAAGGAAAGAAAAGGAATAGGAACAGGTTTCTCAACGAGAACAAACTGCGCATTTATTTACATGGGTAACATTTCATGAGCGTGGCCACAAAAAGAAAACTGCTATTTTTATAGCCCACACTTCGACCTAAACATTACAAAGAATAATGACAGCAACCTCTAAAAGTTGGAGGTATGAGGTACATTGAAAATTCACTAGCTAATGAACATCTGTTAGCGGCTGTCAAAAGACAAAATAATTTCATAGGTACCAATAATAAATCACTTAAAACATTTGCTTCTAGACGCACCAAAACTCTAAGCTAGTCACGGCTCAAGACGATTGGCCGTCGAGGCGTAGAATTATAACGAAAAAACAGAAACAAAAATGCTACTGTGGCACCTCGCCGTAGAGCGCCACGCCAGGGATTTTCGACAGTAGCTTTTCAGATAGGTCGAATTCAGGCGCTGTCTGGAGGAGAATTCAACTGGCAAGCTGCTCTGATCGGTAGTTTTCCGTGGTTTCTCCGATCAACGCCAGGCGAATGCCGGAGAAGTACACTAACAAACGGGTCACGGACCACGCACTATCTTTCCTTCCTCTTCCTTGTCTTATCCTCTCCTTACACACACTTCCACTAACATGACCTACACTACCACATATTCCGGGAGACCAGTCGTGAGCTTAGAGCTTGTCCCGGCTGAGGCGGTGCCCCGCTGCTGGGAGAGTCCTGGTTAGGGGGAAACCCCGCTAGCCGGCGGTAGGTCGGCGCCGGATCTCACCATCCAGTGGGGGAAGATCACTGCCATCTCCCGATGACAAATATGCACTACACTTACGGGACTAATGACCTACGCTGTTGGCGCGCCCGGCATCACTAACAACCAACCAACCAGCCACGCCAAATCACTCCCCTGCTCCTTCAATTCATGGGGCAGATTTTCCCCATGAGGTCAGTCCAGAGTCTCCTCGCCTCGCCTTGCCTCGCCACACCACACCACGCTGGCCGGCCGTCTCTCCAGCCCTTCGAAATAGCTTCCCACTTCACGCACAGCAACTGCAAGTGTTAACGCTGGCTGCAGGTGCCGCAGGGAGGACGGGCTGGTGACGGCATGACGGCGGTGCAAATCAGCCTTCCTTGCCCTTTGGGCCAGAGAGAAGGCACCAGCAACCGGCTATCTTCTCCTGGCGGCGCAGCGACAAAACTACTTATTTTTGTTATTTAAGATTGCATCAACATCTAGGTCTTTAGCGACTACTTTTGGAGTTAACGTTATGGTGACTGTAGAGATGAAACGATATGGTGATGAAAGGATGAAAGGACGAACACGTCCCGGCTGAGGTAGTGCCAAGCTTTTGGGAGATATCTAGTTTTATGGAAAAATCTCAGTCGACATAGGTCGGCGCCGAATCTCGCCAGTCAGCGGGGGAAGATCACCTCCACATCCAGCGATTACACTTAACGTGATTAATGACCTTAGCTGTGGACTCGCCCGGAATCACTAATCAATCAATCAACCCAAATTCAATTGGCGTTCTAAGGATAGTATGATGAACAATCTCAGTGCGTTTGAAGCAGGACGAACCACATTGCGTCATTTCATGGGTGGAATAATCATTTATTGAGTGAAATATTTGCAATCTCTATCAGTTAACGTCAAATCTTCCGAAGGATGTTGGCAGGAATGGTTTACGGCTGATTGCAACTGTTGCTCTGCTAAGTACTTTTGAGGTCGCGAGTGTTCTACTTTCAGATATCAATGAAATAAATAAAAAAGAATTATAAAATTATGTGTTAATAAGTGTTTAAAATTTATTGGTGAGTTTTGTTGTAGTTGTATGTTGGTGTGTTTTCAGCCTCTCTTGCTGGTTTCGAAAACCTGGTGAACCATTTGGATAATTTTATTTACTTTTTGTTTTTAAAAGGTCTTATTTGTTCACATGTCACATATATTCACTCGGGAATTGCTCATGGTTCCTCACGTGTTTTCAATCGCTCATATCAATGTATAATTAGGTGTTGATGTGTTCACTGTGCCTCCAGTAATTCATTATTATTTGTTTTCCAGATGTAACCGATGATATTTTACCCCAGTTGGTAAGAAGACAACACATTACTGTCGATAAACAAAAGACTATTCAACGTCGCAAATTTGTCAGTCACGGTCAAGGCACCCATCTCACACAAGATGTACTCTTCTTCTCGCAGGAGGTGAGTACTGCTATCTTATACGATTAATGGCGGAAGATGGGTAACAAATATTTTTGTTATGTATTTTTTATAGATGTAAAAATCTAAAAAAAGCTGATGGTTCACTAACTGGTTACTTACAAATAAAAAATCATTATTTCTATTTAAGTGATATTTTTCATTTTCTGAGTTATTTTTATTTAAAGTTTGATCTAAAAATAAAAAAAGTAACTATAACATTATTATGAAGGTTCATCACAGCCCATTTTCGGGTGGTTGTTTTGGCTATTTTTTATGGAATTATAATTTTGCCTTTATTATATGATTTAAAAATTTTTTTAAAAATATTAATTGACTACTTTCCATAGTACAGTGTAAGTAGTATAGATAACGAACTGATATTTTACAATCATTCTGCGCAATGACTACATTAAATCATGATCAAATTAATATAGATAACAATGAATAGTTGTAGATAGTACACTTTGATTTTATAAATCGTATTCATTACTGTAATCACGCGGTGTCACTTGCCTAGTATTTTCTTATCGCGATCGGGCCACGGGTAGGCGTGGCGCGGGTGTGCAAGACCCCCAACGCCTGGGCGGTCGCCGTTTGCCACGACGGTATTCGCGGCTGGTCATTGATTCAAGCGAGCTCGGACGCGCTGGCGCGACAAGTTTACGACAGGGTGTTGACTCCGGGCGCGCACGGTAGAGCTGGCCGCCGTGCCTGGGAAGTCGCGTGCCAGGACAATACTCTGGAGCCGGTATACCCCACAAAAAACTGTCGCCGTTCGCCATCGCCCACTTTCTTAGCAACTCTCACTCAAAGCAGTCGCCGACCGCACTTGCTCTGTTTTCGTAAAGCGACCCTGTGCAAAGAAGTCGCTGCTCGTACCCTCCCTGTTATGTGTGGAGCAACCCTCTTACAAAGATCGCCGCCTACCGGCGTCTGGGGAGTGTGATTCAACCAACTAGCGAGGTACGGGAAGGGTTAGAACGCTCGATGAAGCGGTAACGTTGTTGTTGTTTTTTCCTTAAAAAAAGAAAAGAAAAGCAAACGCCTGAGTTGGTGCGAGAACCAAGCCCACGCACCTCGAGGTTCGAGTCTGAGCAATCAGGAATCGGACGTCGCACGGGAGGGAAGAATCCGAGCTTTCGTTCTTACAAAGGCAGAGCCTCAGAACAAATCCAAAAGGTTTTTCGTAGAAGGTGATTTAAATATTTTGGGTCGATGTCTATTTGCGGTGATTAAACATTGTCTTCGAGCCTGCGAAGATTGGCTTCTGTTATCTCTGATTTAAGCGAAAAAAATTTGGACATTGCTGTGGTTTGAAATTATCATAGGTATACCACTAGTGCTTCGGAAATTGTCGATAAATTCCCAACGAGGTAATGTTATAGTACATACGCGGTTTATTGAACATCGACACAGCGAACGAGTTAAACACTATTAGTCTTAATTTCACGAGTGGAATAGTCAAAGAAATTTTATCAATACGGAGGGACAGAGACTTATGAAATATTGCCTTTCGATAGAATTCATTGCCCACATTACCATGCTATTAATGTACTGTAATGTATTCGTAAGACGTTTTAGACGTCAAACGTAGGATTAAGTGGACGAAATTATGAACGAGGGTCGCGCTATCAATGACAATTGCAACAATTGCTATTTCCTCAGGGTCAATCGCTTCGGATTGGGAAAGTTTGTTCTTGGTAGCGCCGAGCTGGCGGCCTTAGGTCTTGCCTTAAAGGTTTGGTCGCCATGGGACGCGTCATTTTTTTTCGCTAGCGGGAATACACTTATGATTTCGCAAGTGTACCTACTAAACAGTCTTCTTTGTACCTCCTGGAACAAAACAAAATCGTGCCAATTTTCTGTGAATCCGGGAGATGTACCAAAGTCTTGCCTTATTGTCATTTACCCATTATATATCCGATAAACAGCGCAGCTCCTTAGTTCACTAGAGAAATACCAATTTCGTCGCACTGTTCGTCATCCCTATATACTTTCACCACTCGCAGCTCGGCGTTATTACTCTCCCTCGATCACACTCTGTCCTTTCGGGTGCAAGCCCTGTCCTTTATAGGATCTCGTTAGTGAGCGCGGAGTGGGCGGTGTCAGCCGCGCGAGGGCGGTGCCTTCGGCGCTAGCTGAGCCGAGACGACCGCCTCAGGCCCGCGCCTGGCGCGCCCTCGTTGCTGCCGGCAGAAAGAGACCCTGCCCCACACTGTTGCCCTGGCTTCCTTGCGGCGAGCCATTTAAACGGTTGTCTCTGGCCACGACAGTTTCCTTGGTACAAATATTTCTTCTAAAACAGTATAAAAACTTTGAAAAGAGCTCGAATTTACGGGTTTCTAACAGATCTACAATCTTGCGACTGCCCATAGGGATATAAAATTTTCGAAAACTCAAATATCTTAATGTAAAGATACCCTTTTGTATCAAAGAACAATTATTTCTGTGTGTACAATTCAGTTGATGAATAAATTTGATACGAATGACAAGGAAATTTTAAAAAATATAATATGGAATTGATAAGAGAGCGCAACATTTAGATTTTTGACAGCTAACTTCCTGGGCGTAACTATTAGAGGCTGGCAGCTCTGAACTGTCGTTTCTCTGGTTTCCTACGATCAATTCCAGGTGGATGTCGGAATAGTCATTTAAACAAAGCCACATGGACTGCGCGATCTTTCTTTCCTTACATTATTCCACTCCCATTCTTAAGGCCGGGGAGTGAGGTGATTCCCAATTCTCACAGGAGCCATTCCTCGTGATCTCGTGCGGATATACAGGTATAAGATCAAGGCCTAAATAGCTAGTAATGCTTCAGGAATAATATACTGCAGTCACATAAAGAAATGTACAAACTTCTTGGGCTCATTGAGGGGTCAAAAATGATAGCTTTTTTCCAATAAACATGTAGTGGGAAATTTCTTATAACGGGGTTATACCTGTGACATTTGGCTCGGAATGGCAACCTCTAATGGGAAGGTGTTTCGCATATCACTTTCTAACGCAGTCAAAGGGATTTCATGTGCCTGCTGAACATATGTGCTTGCGTGGTTGCCGATCATTCAGGGGGAAATGACACGTGTAGCTTTTGGGATGCAATTTCCCACTACATGTGCACTACATTGGCAAAGAGTTATTATTTTCAACCCCTCTGCATCCCCTTGAAATTTGTAACAATTATTCTGAGACACTGCAGAGTTTAGGAGTTTTTAATTGAATGTAATATCCCTACGCAAATCACTGAAAAGAATCGACACAAGCATTAATTCACTACCGTCAACATATATAGCTTCTAAGTTCCAAACAAACTCCAAAGGATTCAACTTTGTACCGCCGCAGCCGCTGTCATAAATTTCAAACAACGAAATTATTATATTTATGACGCGACCACATAATATAATCCCAGGAACGCAATCATTGGCCGAAAAAATAACACACCAGAACAAGACACTAAAACTATTTTGTAGAATACCTACTAAAACAGCTTAACAGAAACGTAGTAATTGAAAACGCAAATAATCAATCGTCCTCCAAGTTTAAAAATACTGACTGAAAATCTCGAGCATTCTTCATTTTAGTCGAATCATCATCGAACTATCTTTCTGTGCGAAATATTTTGAAGATAATTTCTGACGTATGTCATACTTAGGACAAAACTATGATTGAAATAGCTTAGCACATATTACTGATGTGATATTAAAATTATGACTAAACTTTTGTGGGAACAGTAGCCAACAACCTCACATAGTTGTATATTAATTACATTGATTTGTTTTTATCTGATTTAATTACTTCTCTACAGTAACAAATGTATGTGGTATTTGGGGAAGATATATCAATCTGGGTACGTTTCCTTGGGCTCCAGATTCTGCTCAAATCCAGATTCCTTTCTCCACCCTTTTACTACACATAGTTAAACTCTTTGGATTTTCGAAAATTGCATGTCGGAAGAAATAGGAGAGACCATTAGTTTGTAAGTGCAAAAGCGAGTACGACCGAGCGACAGCATTGTGTAGCGGTAAAGCGCATGGCAAGTTAACTCGATGGACTTGACTTCGTCTTCACGCCGGGAAATTTGTTTTGCTGGTTGGAATCACTTTTGCAGGTTTATTTAGTAGTACCTACAATATTGCGTAGCCATTACAAATAATGCAGGAAAGTATGTGCTGTTTACCGTCGCTTTTTTACCTGAAATAGCTCCGTGTTTTCTCCCTTAATAAGCGGATAACAAAATGACTAGCAATAAGATAAGTTCATACTACAGATGCGTTTGGACATTGCTTGAAGAGGAATTTACAGTTTTTTTTTCAATTGAGCTTATTTCCAAAACGATAATTTTATATTTCCGATTACTCTCTAGTTTTTCGTATCAATATATTATTAAGACGCTTTCCCATCATGCTGCGAAATCATATGCTCAAAAATGGCATTTCTCCAATGTTAAAGAGTAGTATTCGAAAACCATTGTGTATTATATTCAACTATAAGGATACTTGGACTATTGGATACTTGTATTTCTTGGGAATACGTCACTTTGGAAATAAGCTCATCAATCACTTAAAAATGTAAAGATCTACTATTATTTAATTATTTTCTGAAATTTGCCACAAGATATGGAAACGTGTTTGTGAACGTCATAATTTCTGAAAGTATGTTTATTTTTAAAATTTTAATACTCTCTCTCTCTCTCTCTGTCTCTCTCTCTCTCTCTGTCTCTCTCTCTCTCTCTGTCTCTCTCTCTCTCTCTCTCTCTCTGTCTCTCTCTTTTGACATAGATAACTTTATTTAAATTATACTACAATTACTATTCAAACCAGTAAACAAGTACACTTCACTGCACTTTATATTGTCTACATTGCAGATGTTACGTGACGTAGAATATTTTTGAATTCGGCGACCGACCACTTCCGATCTTTGCTTCCGTATCTTAAAATGCTTGATAATACCTGCTCATCACTCCCTCGTATGTTGATGTTAGTTTCCCGCACACGTATACTTTTCTCAGCCAAATGCTGGACCAGTGTGTTAATGGATTCTAGTGTTTGTTTGTTATAGGCGGATGGAAGGGAAGAAAAATCCTACCCTAGGCGAGTACGTCATCCATCAATGTTACCTCAACAAATAAAAATCTACGCAAATACAAAAAATGGCTTGTAAGTATCCTGGATTCTGTATTGTTGTGAATTCTTTAGGCAGTAGGGATTCTTTCACACTTAACTATTATTAGTTAAAAATACAAAATATTAAAACGTGAATCTTTATCCTCAAATCTGAAGACATTCGAATTACTTCTTTGAGAAACGTTTTATAGAAAGAAGGGAGAAGGAGGCTAAGTTATAGCTAGGTTACACCAGATTATTTTCAGAACTATTTGTCGAGGGAACACATCGCCGATATTGTGAATGATGTACCTACGTCACGTATGGACTACTGATTCACGAATATTTCACGGCTTACGTGGATATAGAAGCACAGATTTATTTAAAAATTAATCTCATTCGATTTTGTCCAGTTTTTAATGACAGAAACAGCATTTACAGTGTTTATGTCTGTCAATGGACAAAATTGCAAAAATGTAATTTTAATATAACTGATACTCGAATATACAATTAAAACATATTTATAAATAACTCCTATACGATATTGACTCCCTGGCCATATTTACTCGGAATAAATCGTTCAATAAAAGCAAATCCAATTTTACATTTGTTTACTTCTTTTATGTCTATCTGATTTTATAATTTGATGGCATTTTATCATTTGTTTGGCCATGGACAATGTTACATGAATACACCTGACAGTCATATCTTTAAGCAATACTACAATGTTAATGTCCTTGCAACACTCATTTCCTGCAATAAACTACGCTTCAGTACTGGATGCACTCTTTGTCTTCTAGTAGATCAAGCACCTAACCTTTTGACTAAAAATTTCACAAAACATTTGTCGCGATTCTCAAAATTTCTTTATTAATTTACTTTCTCTGTCATCACCTGCATAGTCAAAATTACAATACACACCTGCATATAAAACATAATCTATCTGCTTAAAAGAATGAAAAAGATACTCATTTATTTGCTACCATTTAATTTACTAGGTGTTCTTTTCACTTTATTAATGTCCTACTTTGGGAGCCTCTCCACTGATCTAGATTCAACACTTACTGCAGAGGCTAAATATGGCCTAAAATAAATGTACTTGTTAGTACTTTCTTAGTTCCGATTGTTGTCTTGAGAAACGGGTATGTTTGGTTGGCGACTTGAAGCTCATTGTAATTTATTATCTAACAATTCATCTGTGTTTTTTTATTTAATTCATCTGTGTTGTTATTCATTACAAAGTTTTTTGAATAATTGCCACATAGTTTTAGCTTTAATGTCCCTGTTTAAGCACACAATAATTGTAATGTCTTTTGTGTGATCATTCGGTATTTTAATTTATTTTTATGTTTAATTGTATTTTTAACATGTAGTTTTCTTGTGATGCAATGGCAATCACCTCGTGTAGAGAATATCCATCAGTGAAAGGAATTGCCATCATTCGGAACTATTGAAACATACATTTCTTCTTATTCTAGAATTTTGTCCCATGCATAACCACTAGTATGGCTTTCAATTTGCCATCAACTCTGTCTTTGTAAATCCACATGTTTTTCATGTCAGTCTTTGTTTTATCTTCATTTGAATACACCAAATAATCTGAATATCTCATTGGTTTGTTTACATTTATTCTTAGTAGGTCATGTGGGTCTTTTATCT
>BLKR01009465.1:0-116225 GCA_011170035.1 Teleogryllus occipitalis | reverse complement strand
TGTTATGTTTGGAATAACACACGCTTTTAGACAAACACAGATTTATTACACAGAAAGAACTCACGGTACAATTTCAAATCCAAAAGAATGTGCCGTATTACAATAGCCAAAGTTAAATTCCAAAAAGCCAGGAGATGTACCAATACAGAGCAGGGTCTAACCGTTACAACAACAAGAATTTCCTAATAACTTCGCCGGGCCAATTACAACTTTATCCGTTACAAATCTCCTAGCTCTAACACACTAATAATCACGACTCTTGCACTGTCCTCCGGGCGGGCGGCGCCCGCTCTTAAAGCGGGCGGCGCTGAAGATCCGCACTCCGTCCGCTGGCTCTCCGGCCAGCTCGTCGCTCGGGATTGGGCGGCGTTTGTCAGGCTCTGCTGCCTCTGCCGACTCCTCTAGCTGCCGCCGAGCGCTGCCCTCTAGGCGCGCACTTCAAAAAGTGTTCACAGCCGCGACACCTCCCCTCTTGAAAACGTCGTGTACGGTGCAAAACGTACACGGCGTCTGGTAGACCTACTCGGTGCTACCGCCGGAAGCTCCGGCGCGGGCGGCGGCTCTGTGGGCTGTTCCTGTAACGGGCCATCCAACATGAGTTCCCTCATAGCTCTTTCCCTAATATTTCTCTCAGATCCCTCCTTTAAGGTATCTACCGGCTCCAAAGTGTACCTGGGGCGCAACTGCCCCTGGTGCCTCACTACTGTTTTGCTATAAGTCAATACTTCATAAACTTTACTCCCGCGCACTGCGGTCACCACACCAGGCCACCAGGTAGGCTCCTTCTTAAATGAAGTACAATAAACCTTACTGCCTACCTGGAATCTTGGCTGTAGCTCCTCTTCTTTGCGAGCGTTACCTGGTTTTAACAATGACAAGAGCGACCTATGCTGTCGCCCATGCAGGACCTCTGCCGGACTCCTTCCTTCCGGCCCAGGCAGCGTTCTATAGGTCGCCAGCACCCTCATCAATGCCCTGCTTCTCTCGGCTCCGGCGTCTCTTGCTTTCTTCATAGCTGTTTTAAATGTGCGCACGCACCGCTCCACCTCCCCATTGGACTGAGGGTGGAACGGCGGCGCACATATGTGCTTGATGCCGTTAGCCCTACAAAATTTGAAAAAATCCTCCGACGTGAACTGGGGACCATTATCGGACACCAATGTCTGCGGCAGACCCTCTGATACGAAAATCTTTTCTAATACATCTATTGTTGCCGCGGCCGTGGTGACTCCCATCTCTACAATAAACGGGAAATTGGATAATGCGTCCACTACCACCAGCCACATCTTCCCCCAAAATGGACCGGCAAAATCTACATGTATCCTCTCCCAAGGCGCCTCCGGTGTCGGCCACGAATGCCAATCTTGACGCGGGGCGGACTGGTTCATCTGGCACGCATTACAGTTCCTAATCAACTGTTCAATGTCTTGATTCATGCCGCGCCAATAGCAGTGGCGCCTAGCTAACTGTTTAGTATTCGCTATTCCCCAATGACCTTGGTGTAGTAACTCTAGTACCCGCTTCTTGAGGACCCCTGGTATCACCACCTTGGTCCCTTGCTCACTGGTGAGTAACAATACACCTGACTTAACTGACAACTCGTCTTTTTTGTTACACCATGCAGTACCACACTTTATATCACTTCTTGGCCAACCTTTCCTAACATAATCTCTAACTAATCGCAACTCTTTGTCCTGGTCCGTGGCTGACGCAATCGTTGCGGCTGTGATGGGGAAATCCTGCAGTACTTCCAAATCTTCCTGGTCGATTTGCTGGCAGGCCTCCTCCGACTCGTCAAAATCCAAGTCTGGACCTGCTGGCAACCTGGACAGCGCGTCTGCATTGGCGTGCTGTGTCGTGGGCCTATAGTGGATCTGGTAATGATAATCTGTTAAAAACAAGGCCCACCTTTGTAACTTTTTCGCCATACTTTCCGGCAACCTTTTACCCATGTGAAACAATTGCACCAATGGCTTATGGTCCGTGATGATGTGAAACTTGGAACCATAAACGTACTCATTGAATTTTTTTACCCCAAAAATCACTGCTAACGCCTCTTTTTCAATCTGAGAGTAATTCTTTTGATGTTTGTTTAAAGCTTTGGACGCGAAAGCGATGGGGCGCTCTACACCCGCTTCATCTTTTTGCGATAAGACTGCCCCCACTCCATAATCAGACGCATCGGTCGCGATCGACGTCAACCTACCGGGAATGTAATGATTAAGCTGCGTTGCTCTGACGATCGCTTTCTTTAACTTATCCAGTGCCACCTCGCATTCTGGTGACCACACAAATTTTACTCCCTTCTTTTTTAATGCATTTAAAGGGGCTGCAATTGACGAAAAGTTTTTTATGAATTTATTATAATAGTTAATTTTCCCCACCAAGGCTTGGAGCTCCTTTACATTCTTGGGGGCGGGGAGGTTCTTTATAGCCTCCACATGGTGCTGCGTAGGCTTAATACCGGATTCTGTAACTTCATGGCCTAGAAATGTCACTTGTTGCTTAAAAAATTCACACTTCGTCAAGTTTACCTTGAAACCCCATTCGGCCAAAAGTCCTAACAAATTCTTTAAGTTTCCTATGTGTTCCTCACTGTTTTTTCCTGTCACGATGATATCGTCCAGATAGTTGATACATCCGTTCACCTGAGACGTTATCTGCTCCAGCACTCTCTGGAAAATGGCAGCTGCTGACGCAACTCCAAATGGCAACCTATTATACCGGAACAGTCCTAAAGGAGTGTTCACTACTAACACTCTTTGTGCTTCTTCCGAGAGGGGAATTTGCAAGTACGCGTCTTTTAAATCTATCTTAGTGAACTGTTGACCACCTGCCAATTTAAAAAACAAATCTTCCGGCTTGGGAATTGGATATTGTTCAATTTCCAATTGTTCATTCACCGTACTCTTGAAATCACCACAAAGACGCACATCCCCGTTGCTTTTCGACACTACCACTAATGGCGTAGCCCAACTGCTCGTTGTCACTTTAGTTATAATTTCCTGTTCCTCTAACCTCTTTAGCTCTGCTTCAACTTTCCCTTTAATGGCCCACGGCACTGGCCGTGCCTTAAAAAATCTAGGCTTACTGTTCTCTTTAAATTTAAGTTCTGCCTCAAACTTTTTGCACTTACCTAAACCAGGTTGGAACACTTCAGAAAACTCATTTTTCAGTTCGTCGACCAATGTCGAAACCTTCTCCTGTTGTAAATTAAACACATTATCTACCACTCCTAAACCAATCTTCTCAAAACTGTTCAGGCCCAAAATGTTCACTACGTCATACCTATCTACTACAATAACTTCCAGAACTGCTTTCCTGTTCTTGTACACAGCAGGAATTTTCACTTTTCCTATCACTCTAATTGGATCTTTACCAAATCCGAAAACTGGTTTTCCTACTCTCTTTACCTGGGGACAACCCAATTTTTTATATGTCTCTAGATTTATTAAAGTAACCGTTGCGCCTGAGTCCACCAAAAATTTTACTTTATTTTTTCCTAACTCTAAATCCAGGATCAGCCTATTTTGTCCCTTACTATTTAGCACCTGATTCACTGTGTTGATATCCATTTCTTCTTGTTCAGCTAACTTCCTTCTTTCCCGCTTTTCTAGTTTTACCTGCCAACACACTTCCCTTATGTGGCCCACTTTACCGCACTTGAAACACTGCGCTTGCCTAAATCTGCACTGCCACCTCTGGTGTGCCTTTCCACAATTACTACATGACTTCCTTATCTGGTTATCGGAACTTCCAACGCTGCCACTAGTCGTACTGCCCTGCTTATCTAATCGCCGCTGATAACGCGGTGCCCATCTGACGTCACCAGACTCGTCCGAGCTGGTAGAGGTTACCGATCGATGGCGCCGCGGCCGGCCCCTTATCTTGCGTTCCAAGGTGTTATCGCGGCGGCGGTCTCCCCCGGAGCCTGCTTGCATAACCTGATTATCCTCCGCGATCTGCCTTGCTGCTTGCGTCGTAACTTCAAAAGTCGTTGCTAGTCTACGCACCTCTTGAAGCGACGGGTCACTACTGTTAAGAGCTTGCATTCTGATGCCGTCCTCGGGTGTATGCAGAATCACTACGTCCCTAATCAAAGTTTCTGCATAAGATTGTTTACAAGATTCCGACTGACACCTAAACTCACAGTTTTTTGCTAGCCCGTTCAGTTCCGTTATCCATTCAGCATGCGTATCTTTTTCTCTCTTTCTACACTGGAAAAACGCATACCTGGCCGCGACCACATGTGGTTTCCTCTCATAATGTTTGTCTAGTATAATTTTAATTTCTGACCACATAAGTTTATTAATCTCTTGCCCGGTACACAACTTTTTTAATAGGGTGCAAATCTCACTACCACTATAACTCAGGAATGCTGCCCTTTTACTCTCCTCACTTTCGACCCCACAAAAAATCCAATGCTGTTCAAGTCTTTCCGCGTAATCACTCCAACTTTCTAATTGCGGCCTAAACGGGTCAAAAGGTGCAGGCTGTTGCTTGCCTTTGTTCTGACTCACCACCTTCAACGCTTCTAGCTGCGCTAAATGCTGTTTGGCCTGCATTTCCAACATCTGCTGCATAAATTGTTGCTGCTGTTGCTGGATGAACTGCAGCACCTGCGCCAATTCCGGTTGAGCTGGTGTGCTCGCCATTTTTGCTTGAGACCACCAGGCTGATGCACTTCAACTTCGTCGCTTGTTGCTACCAGCGACAACACGAAAACAAACTTTGCCGAAAGTTTTATCCTCGTCGCCAATTGTTATGTTTGGAATAACACACGCTTTTAGACAAACACAGATTTATTACACAGAAAGAACTCACGGTACAATTTCAAATCCAAAAGAATGTGCCGTATTACAATAGCCAAAGTTAAATTCCAAAATGCCAGGAGATGTACCAATACAGAGCAGGGTCTAACCGTTACAACAACAAGAATTTCCTAATAACTTCGCCGGGCCAATTACAACTTTATCCGTTACAAATCTCCTAGCTCTAACACACCAATAATCACGACTCTTGCACTCTCTCCGGGCGGGCGGCGCCCGCTCTTAAAGCGGGCGGCGCTGTAGATCCGCACTCCGTCCGCTGGCTCTCCGGCCAGCTCGTCGCTCGGAATTGGGCGGCGTATGTCAGGCTCTGCTGCCTCTGCCGACTCCTCTAACTGCCGCCGAGCGCTGCCCTCTAGGCGCGCACTTCAAAAAGTGTTCACAGCCGCGACAGCTAGATTGTAATGTTAAAATGACTTTGTGCTTTTGTTTCGGAAACGAATGGTTTGAGACGTCTGGGCCATTCCAGATCTTGCAGTAGAACAATGGTACAAGCACCGAGGTGAACCCAAGGAATAAACCGGTAGTCTGAGCGGTAGCTCAGTGTATCAACTGATGTCACTGCAGCGCCTCTGACCGGGAGGTTCTAGGTTCGAGTCCTGACGGCGGCAGAGGCTAGGCAGGCTAGGCTTTTAAACTAGGTCGAATTCAGTTGCTGCCTGGAGGAAAATTCTAGCAGCCGGCTGCTCTGATCAGTAGATTTCTGATCAGTAAGTTTCTCTGATCAACAACAGGCAAATGCCGGAGCAGTACCTACCTTAACAAACGGGCCACGGACCGCGCGCGATCTTTCCTTCCTCTTCCTTGTCCTATCCTCTCCTCTTACACACACACACTTACACTAACATGTACTACACTACCACATATTCCGGGAGATCGGTCGGGAGCTTAGAGCTTCTCCCGGCTGGTGCGCCTCTGATGGGAGAGTCCTGGTTAGGGGAAAACACCGCTAATCGACGGTAGGTCGGCGCCGGATCTCGCCATCCAGCGGGGGAAGATCACCGCCAGCTCCAGAGAAAAATACACGCACTTCACTTACGGGTCTAATGACCAAAGCTGTTGACGCGCCCGGAATCACTAAACAACCAAACCCAAGGAATAACATGGGCAAATATGAGAAAGGTACAGGATCGAAATAGGTAAATGCGATATCCGCGGTCTGCGGAGGTACTGGTCACCGCACCTCAGACGGGGGAGGGGAAGGCAGTATTTTACCGTCGAAGAGAATAGAAAACTAACTAGCGCGAGAAAATGTGTTCCATTCTGTAGCAACATTAGTTTTTGTCTCTGACACCAAACACCTAAGACTTTAGCGAATGTTATGAATTCTTATTAAAAGCAAGATATATACTTCGTTGTAATAGTGTAGCGGAAAATACGGTTTCTAAGTTTTAGTAATTCTACTAGCGTTTTCCAATATTTTGTTTCGCTGTAGCTACAAAATTTTCTTTTAAACTTCCATTTCAGTTTGGACTCGATGCCCTCCATTTTTTCTGAATGATTCATCTCGTTGCATTCTGAGGGTTGCCCAAAAATGATACATTTCTTGAGCCCTGCAGATAAGTAATTCGCTTCGCTGGAAACGCGAAACATCACTTATTGATCCTTTTTGGCAGTGATAGGTGTATAATTTATATGCATTCATCATGCATAGTTTAGAACCGTACGCGTATACCTTTCATATTCAGCGCCTTAATTTGAAGTAAATATTCTCGTCATGGACATAGGCTACTTCAACAAGGAAAATAAGTGTTTCTAACCAATTAGAGACTATTCTGAGAAACAAAAAGGAAAATAATATTGATTTTAAGAATGAAATCTAATGTCTGAGTTACCATTTGACTGTATAATTCTAAAAGATAAAATATGCTTGTAACAAGTATTGTACGTCAGCCGTCAGTCTCTCCATCTCGATCAGTTTTGTGTTCAGTTTCCCTGATCCTTTGAGCGAATGCTGAGATGGCACCTTGTTTTGCTTCTGGCCATAACTGTATCTTAACTATTTGTACAAGTTTTCTCGATTTCCTTCGGAAATGTAGATATTGGAATAATCGGTTTCCATTTCATCGTGGCAGTATGTTGATTTCTTCTCGTAAAACACTTGCCTAAATCTGTAGCTGATTTGCCTGTGCAAATAGATTTTATTACAAGAGAGCGAATATTTTCATATCAATCTTTGCCAAAAACACTCGTTGCTATCTGTATTCATAATTCCACTTAAAATATTATGACTTTGAACAGATATTCCAGAAGTCAAGAAACCACATGTTGTGCTCCTCCCCATATAGAAGGATTTTTCTAAGGATGAGCCAAAGTGACAGCTGGTGCTGGCAACATAACTGAAGGTTCTGTGGTCGTTGTGTTCTTGTGCCCTTTAGACTCCCTTCCTGCATTCGTTCGTTTGCAGTTGGCTAACTTGTAAATGGCTTCGACGCTTACTTTTGTGATGCCCTCGTCCGACAAAAATATAGTGCGCCACGAGAAATAATTGAGATTAGGAAGTGCAGTGTTATGTGCTCTTCTGTAAACATTATTTTTTTCTATAAACATTACATTTTGTGATAAATATAATGTTTATTTTAAAACCAAGACTTGAATGCGATATGCGTACCGGTGCACGTGTTTCGGCTTAAAACCATTTTTCTTTCTATTTACATTCGTGGCAGTTTTCTTTTACTGATTGTAAGAGCATGTAAAGAGATTTTCCACATACGAAATTAAATTTAAATATTTCCCGTACTCGCGTACGTGCATATACCTCAGCAAAACTCTTAGACTTCTGCATAGCGGTGTCTTCACAGGAGCCATAACCAAACACTTTACGAAGAGGCGTGGCAGAACAGCTGTCGCGGCGGAGGGATACTTCTCTGAATTACATGTGATGTTCACTTGTTTAGCGAACTGTCACTTCGGCTTATTCTTAGGAAAATCCATGAATAGTATGCCACAATTTTTATCTCTTTTTGTTGTTAAATAAAATGAAGATGTGTCTCCTGTGGGGGCACGCTCTAGGCGTGCGGTTACGCTGTGGGGCAACTGACTCAGTGGCCGATGCGTCACGGCGGCGCGGCGCGGGTGGCGCGGGTGGCGCCGAAGTTGAACGGAGGCACAGGAACGCGCGGCGTCACGCGGCGGCGCCGTCCGATTAAAAGGACGCGCCACCCAGCGAACACCGCGCGCGCGGAGGCAACGGGCGCCTTCTATCGGCGCTCCTTTCGCGGTCGGAGGGACCTCGTCGAAGAGAGGCGGTTACCTCACACACGTGAAGTTACCAGCGCAGAGCGATACGCAGTACAGATACAGGAAACATTATCGGCTCAGTATCTGTGCATTACAGATAGCAGGAAATGTTATCTGTAAGATGTAATATTTTATCGCTTTGGAATGTTTCTTGTTTGTCTACTTATCTGTCAACGGGTTTCAATTGCATTTTCAGATTGTTAGTTCGAGAAGCATTTCACACTCGCTTATTTACTGGGATGTTTCGAATTGCGACAATGAACTACTGAAATTAAAGAAAGGTCTTTCGATAGATACATCATTACATCCACATTTATTAACAAATATCCTCGATAGTCAATTTAAAAATGCGGTCTGTCGCGTTCGTCAGTTTCTCAAACTATGTTCTATCACGATAGTCTATTATTAGCTGTCATAACCAAGCGACACGTATTTGTATTTCATACAGTTTTTTGCCTCGCAACAGTAGGTCACGCTATTCTTGGCATTCATGTTTAATGCTTCTATAAAACGTATATCTTCATTTTGCGTTTGAAGTGTTAAAATAGGTTGCAATTAATCCCAGAGGAATGTTGTGATAAAGTAAACCTCACTTCAGATTTGTTAAAAATTAGTACTTTAATTGTGAAACATTGAAGACAGTTTTATTTCGCTTTTTTCCTACCTTTAGTGTTTAAATGGCCAATGTTTAGAGCTTTATATTTTTTCTCTAAATATTTTTCTTTTACTCGTCAAGAAACACGTTCTGAAACAAGAACGAATGGTCATGCGTCTGTCCTTTAATTTGATTTAGCTGATACCCAATGCCCTGTGAGTCATTAGTCTGTGAACATTGTTCTGAAGTGGGCATTTTATTTCCCAGAAGTAGCGTAGAGTTTCGCTCGAGCTGAGTCAATTTCCGTCGCGCACTGCGTCAGCGCGGCCTGGTCGCGTCGGCAGCCAGTGCCCGGGGGCTCCAGCCATCGACGCTGCTGCTGACAGTAAGCGACGTACAAACCGGTATTAAAAGCGTAGTGGACGTCCATTTGAAGAGTAATTGAACGCATTCTTTAAGCGGAACGAAACCGATATTTAAACCGGTTCCGTATTCCGTTCCGCCGCGGACGTGCCGGCGCGCGCCCTGGCGGGGCCCGTGTGGGGGCGGGCGGGCGATCGGCGGGGGCGGCGTCCGCTGATTCTCCTCCCGCCCCCCCCCGCCCCGCCCCTCTGCCACCGCCGCACGACCTTGCCGCGCGCCGCCGAGTCATGCCGGACTCCGAGCTTTGGGCGCCTCAGGCGGCGGCGGGAAGGCCCAAGCACTTTCCCATTGCAGCGGGCGGCTTTGCTTACGATCTCGCGGCGGTTCTGGCTGAGGATGGCAGAGGTAGGGATGCAACATCTATGTTGCCAAAACATCGATTTTTTTTGTATAAAAATATCGGTTTTGAATAGCGATGTACTGAAGTCAATATTTTTTGAACATCGATGTTTTAGTTTTGAACATTCACGTTTGGCAACATCGATGTTTCGTTGTTAACGTCGCAATACCAGGCAGAGGACCTTATGGCACAGACTCTGTCCAAAGGCCTTTGGACACCTCTATTGACCAGTTCAGATGATTCAGTGGCACACAGTATTAAGCAGGGAAACTCCCACTTCGGTACTGGCCAAAATTTCAGGGAATAATCTAAATTCATTTAGTTGATTATATGTAAAACTTCGAAAATGAATATGTAAATTATTGAAACGGGCGTACTATATACAAGAATATACTACATACATATACTATACGTATATATTTGAATATGTAGTATATGTTATGCCACAAATACAATATATACTTGTACCGTATGTTTCAAGACAGTCATTTGCATGTGTTCCAGGAGCAGTATCGTAGATAAAACATTAAATTTTCTAACAGATTGAAAATTTGAGCTTCCAGCAAAAAGAAAACCAAAAATATTGCATAACTATTGTCAAAATCTAACATCGTTAAAAATATTTTCCATTTTATCACACGCACTGGAAGTTCAGAGTATTTCCTGAAAATGGAGAACGAATGAAAATGCCTGTAAACATTTAAAAAAAATTGCATCTTATGCTGTTAATTAGAAATTTTGTTAATGCCGGAATGTTTGAAATTAATGCAGGCATTCGTTGCTTCTTATCACAACATGAAATTAAACAATTGTATCCCAAATAAATCATTTTGAGTAAATTGATATGTGGCGATTAAAATGGTATACGTACCTTTGCCGAAAAATATAAGCAAACAAAGAAAGTTTTTCAAAAGTAAAAGACAATGACCTCCCTAGAACACCACATGACACACCAACACTGAAGGCCAACAAAACGCTAAAGTCGAACACAACCCAAACAAATCGAAAGTATAATACGAGTCCAGATTAGGTTTCGCGACCATTATTCATATTACTTCATAGTTCACCTTCGAGAAGACTTGATGCATGGATCTTAATTGAACTAGCTTGAGGTGAGATTCAGAATTAGCATGAAAATTTGAATATGAGTATTGGCTTAACAGTCGAATGCAAGTCAGTATTTGCATTTCACAATCTTTGGTCTCGGGAGCGGTGCTCTTTTTACGACCACAGGCGATGCAAACCGGTCACAATGACGTGACTTTTGTGTGCAACCATACCGCCTCGTTAGCCTTCAGAGAGCCTCTTGTGACCGGTCCAGGAATTTTCTGCAAGCGATACACGAGCAAGGAGCTACTAATGTCAACAGAGCCTACCTTTATCTTCTTCTATGATTGACTGGATACGAATACATTTTTAACATTTTTTAATGTTATTTAAAACGTACTTCCCAAACGATGCTTTTCTCACGGTAGTTGTGTTTTCAATTAATATCGATCAAGAGAACTAAATGTTAAAAATTAATTGATATGAGATGTAAACATTAAGTGAGTAATTAGAAGGAAATTCTGAATTATGATTTTCTTGTTACAGCCGGAAGAGCACACTACAGATTCTCTCCGTAGGTTGATAATAAATTATCCTGTCTCATAAATTATCTACCTGAAGGCACTTACCAAGATGTTACGAACCAGCAATATACTTGGCTCGAAAGTAAATATTGTTCCATTGTTAAATATCGTTTTTGACGAGATTTACCGTTTTAAATTTCTAGTTTGTGTACGACGGTGCAATGTCGATACAAAATTATTTGTCGATACATTTTAAAAAAGGTGGCAAGTAGTAATAGTTCTAAAAACTGTATTTCTTACAATTAACTTAGTGTTAAATTTTAATCTTCGACCAATATTGCAGCAAATGACCAGTACACTATTTCGAAAGAAGTCATTATACATCGGAAAATAAGTGTCCTTGTAAAGAACTCAAAACATATCTTGCCTCTTGCCGATGCATGATGACGAATTAGCTTCGCAGGACGACTTCACTAGACATACGATCAAGAATCGATGACTGTTGTGTCAACACCTTCTCTGAGGACGACGCGCCCAAGAAAAGACAGCGTAATTTCCTTCGCTTGTTTCGCGCTGTGGTCCTGGGGAGGGGGGACGCGCGCGGGAGGGTTCCTGAAATGTGAAGGCCTGCAATGCGAGCCTCACCTCTGACCTCTGACCTCGCGGCATCAGAGGAGTCGCTGACGTCAGAGGGACCGATGCCGCGGCAAGAGAGCTAGGAGTGGGCTGGCAGGAAATAACATACGCCAGCACCGAGAAATCTACAACCTCAAATGAATCTCAGTCGAAATTGTACTAAGTGCTGCAATGCATTGTTCTCAATACCGATATTGCAGAATCTTATGTTCTTAACAAAACTAAATTGAAGAGAATAATTTGAATTCCGCCTACGTAATGTTTGTCTTAAGGATTTGGCGCGTTGAAGTTAAAACGGTTCCACACATTCGGCATTCGCCGAGCAGCGGGCTAGCGCTCGCCCAATCCCGAGCAGCTGACGTGTTCGGCGAATGTTCGCTCCCTTTGATGTGTCCAAAAGACCGATACGCGGTGGGTAGGGCGAACTCCGAATGTTCGCCATTCGGCAAATAGCATTCAACTACTCGGGATACGGCGAGCGAGCGATCGGTGTTGGCCGAATCACGAATGTGTGGAGCCGTCTTTATTCTGTATAATGGTTGGTGTAAACACGAACTGCAGCGCGTGATTCCGAAGGCAGCCACGAAGGAGCGCCGGAAGCCACGACAAAGCGGAAGTGCCCCCCTCGCCCCCGCGACGAAAGTGACATTTTCCTTTCGAGAGGCGAGCTATTCTGGGCGCCTCAAAGACGTCCCCCCTTAAAACTCTTGTTTTTTCGCACCAGTGTGCCGCCCAAGATATGTGGCTAAAAAATATCCATGTGCATCAGTTCAGGAAATGCGTAGTTTTTTTTCCTTCCTTCATAAATGGGTAAAAAATATGCTAACGTTTCATTCAGCCAGGGAAAGTGCTTTCGTGAAAGAGGAAATGTTTTTTCATTCCTCTCACACGTATTCGGTATCCAAGGCTGTATTAAAAGTCATTATTATTTCTAGTAATCGCATCCGATTGTGGTATTCATCTTGGATGTCCAGGTGACGTCGGAACGCCCACTTCCTTGCCATCTCGATGCCATGGACAATCCCTGCAACCGACAGCGTAAACATGTGACTTCACACGCTCTGTCGATGTTTAGGGCTCAGATACGATCTGAGCAACTCGCACTTCAATAAAATATTTCTTTGACCCCGGTGAATAAGCTGATAGTCAAATATCTTAATTTTACAGGGGAGCAAAAATTGATTTAAACTAATGCTATACGTAAGGGATTAATGATATTCAAACACAACCTACACAAAAATAGTTATGTTTAAATATAATCGTCGTTTGAATATCATTAATCGTTGATTTCATTCATTTACACGTTGTTTTTTGCTCTCTTGTAAAATTCAGTGTTTATAACTTACCTGCTTATTCACCGGGATCAAAGATATATGGTTTGGATATTGTAACAGACTAAAAAATCCCAGTATTAGATTTAGACAAAGTGTTCTATTTTTACACTTTCCCTTTTTGACATGTTAGTAGGTATTCATGAAAAATTGTTGAAGCTCACTGCTTCTAAAATTTAAAATATTGTTTATTCAGGACGGCAAGGCGCTTTACAAACCCGATCAATTGTAAAGGCAGTGACTGCAGTGTTGTGCAGAAGGAAATTGAAGACGGTCATAACGGAATTGGCGTGCAGTCGGGTGCGCCGTTGGCTGCTGGGGAGGAGGAAGGGGGCGGGGCGGGCGAGAGAGGAAGGGCGCGTCTGGCCGGGGGGGGGAAGGGTGCCCTGAGGGGGGGCTCCGGCAGGGCGCAACGGTCGGTTGCAGGCGGCAGCTGCGCCCGCGCCAGCGGCCGTGAGGGGGGGAGCGGGGGACTCCCAGAGAACAGAGGCTGACATTTCTTGCAATCGCGTAGCGCTGGCTGCCTCTTCCGCGGAGGCCGAGTGTCATCGGCGACGGAGACGGCACGAGCCCCCTCCGCCCCCCTCGCGCCTCATTGAGCGGAGCGCCCGCTCCGTGGTCACCTCGACGTTCCCAGCTGCAAGGAACAGCTGCCCTCTCGCCGCCGCGCGAGTGCAAAGGCGGGGAGGGGCGTTGACCCACGGACACGCCTCCGTCGGGCGGCAGCGCACGCTCATTTCCCACTCTCAGTCCAGGTTACGTTAGAAATATTGACGCAAGAATATCAGAATTAAACAAATACCAGTCAAGTCATTCGGGGAAATGTTCATCTATTTTTGACCAACAATAGAATCTTATTTTTAATAATAATAATAATAATAATAATAATGATAATAATAATTATGATAATAATGATGATAATGATGATAATGATGATAATGATGATAATGATGATAATGCTGATAATGATGATGATAATGCTGATAATGATGATAATGATGATAATGATGATGATAATGATGATAATGATGATAATGATGATAATGATGATAATGATGATAATGATGATAATGATGATAATGATGATAATGATGATAATGATGATAATGATGATAATGATGATAATGATGATAATGATGATAATGATGATAATGATGATAATGATGATAATGATGATAATGATGATAATGATGATAATGATGATAATGGTGATAATGGTGATAATGATGATAATGATGATAATGATGATAATGATGATAATGATGATAATGATTATTATTATTATTATTATAATAAAAGAGAGAAAATCCCTTAAGTAGTAATGTGTGTCGTAAACACCCAACCAAATAATGGAAGACGAGATAAAAACAGCCTCTTCAATTATTCACCAGGTATTACAGCATCATGAGTGGACCCGCTTGAAATCACGCTTCACGCTCACGATGTGAAGAGAAACGCAAAGCATGGGATAGTAGCTCCCGTTTCTATATTCCACATTGTGATCTCTGCGACTTGAACACAAGAAAAGCGAACGGCCGAGCGCCGAGAGACCAAAACGGAGACGAAGCGGCGCGCGGGGAATCCCCGCGTGGGCGCGTCCTCGTGTGCCGCTAATGACGACTCCAACGCGCATCCCGCTTGCAATAACGCCATACTTTTGTTTTTTTTTATTGATTGATTGACTGTTAGTGATTTTGGGCGGGTCAACTACTGAGGTCATTGGTATCCGAAGTTCGGTGGAAGTTTTTTTTTCATCGGGAGGTGGCTGAGATCTTCCCCCGCTGGATGGCGACATCCTGCGCTGACTTACCGTCGACTAGCGGGTTTTCTCCAATCAGGTATCTCCCACCAGCGGGGCACCGCCCCAGCCGGGATAAGTTTTAAGTCCCCGACCGGTCTCCCATGTGTGGTAGTGTAGTGCATGCAGTGTGTGTGTGTGTGTGTGTGTGTGTGTGTGTGTGTGTGTATAAGGGGTGAGGATAGGACAAGGAAGATGAAAGAAAGATCGCGCGCGGACTATGGCACGTTTGTTAGGGTACTGCTCCGGTATTCACCTGGTGTTCATCGGAGAAACCACAGGAAACAACCGATCAGAGTATGCGGCCGCTTCTCGTCGTTACAGCGACTAAATTCGACCTAGCTCACAAGCTAGTGTCGAAAATCCTGCCGCCGTCGGGACTCGAACGAAGGACCTCCCGGTCAGAGGCACTGCGGTGACATCAGATGATGCACTGAGCCACCGCTCCCGGTTTGTTTTCTTGATTTTGCATTGGAGTGTGTTCACCTTTCTGGCTGGTGCGGCCCTCTTACATCCGACAGACTGTCAACCTGAGGGTGCTGATACTTGCGGGAAATAGCGCACCCCAGGGAACGATGAGACGAAACACAAATATTGTAAGAAAATATGCGTGTGTATTGTAGCACAGCTGCGGGTGATGTACAGAATATAAGAGGTACGAGAATATAAGAGGTAAGATGAAGTACAGAATTTAAGAGGCGCACGGAAGAGTGAAATAACGGCTCCCCTTGCCCTCGTACTCGCTAATGCGTGTGTATTGTAGCACAGCTGCGGGTGATGTGCAGAATATAAGAGGTACGAGAATATAAGAGGTAAGATGAAGTACAGAATTTAAGAGGCGCACGGAAGAGTGAAATAACGGCTCCCATTGCCCTCGTACTCGCTAATGCGTGTGTATTGTAGCACAGCTGCGGGTGATGTACAGAATATAAGAGGTACGAGAATATAAGAGGTAAGATGAAGTACAGAATTTAAGAGGCGCACGGAAGAGTGAAATAACGGCTCCCCTTGCCCTCGTACTCGCTAATGCGTGTGTATTGTAGCACAGCTGCGGGTGATGTACAGAATATAAGAGGTACGAGAATATAAGAGGTAAGATGAAGTACAGAATTTAAGAGGCGCACGGAAGAGTGAAATAACGGCTCCCCTTGCCCTCGTACTCGCTAATGCGTGTGTATTGTAGCACAGCTGCGGGTGATGTACAGAATATAAGAGGTACGAGAATATAAGAGGTAAGATGAAGTACAGAATTTAAGAGGCGCACGGAAGAGTGAAATAACGGCTCCCCTTGCCCTCGTACTCGCTAATGCATATGAGTTTTATTGGAAATGTGATACTATGAAACATGAGCCAACAATGGTTGAAATTAACTTTTGCTTCGTAAACATCCCCTCATCTTTGTTTTCCAGAATAGTTGGAAACCAGTTAGGCTGACAATTCACAGCGAAGATCCAATAGTCATACATGCATTACATTGCTTCGTAAGAATTCCAGTCCACATTACAAACTCGCATCTGAAATGTTCCGTTTCGAAATATAAATATGATAAAAAGTAACGAAACATGAAGTTCTAGATAAATTCCTTGAACGTATTTTTTATTCGTTTGATTTACATAATCTGAAAAGCATCCTTAATTTTTCCATTTTATCGAGACTTTTTATAAAAAAAACTTGAAAAATTGCGTGGTTTTGACCATTTAGGCACATGGCAGTAGAATCTTCATATTTGTTGCATAAGAACAGTTCTATAAAAAAGTTGAACAATATTATTTTATAGTTTATCGTCTTCCTCTTAAGAATCGCACATTCTTTTCATCAAACTCATTAACGAACTTTTATCCCGTAGGCATATTCCAACACAGCCACTCTGCGATCTCCAGCTAACCATTTGAAAATAAAGAAATACATTTTGTAAAATGCTATTTTGGTTGTAAATTTTAGTTTCAGCACTGTGTTTCTGATACTTATTTAAAACCGGATCCACATTACGAAAAACATGTTTGTAGTTGATGGATCAGCTGACCAGTTGAACGAATCGCTTCAGTAAACAGAAATCTAAGTGAAACATCGAATATTTAATTGTGTTAACATTGGCGAAATGAATTACTCGTTTCTAAAACGTATCGGTAACATGAAGAACCTGATCAGTGAAGCCGCCAGCGCAGCCCGACGCATGCAAATGCGAGCGAGGGAGACGTGTAGAGGAGCAGAGGAGGCGGATGAAAGGCGGCGCGACGGGCAGATTAGCTCCCAGCCCCTCCCCCCTCGCCACCCCCCCCCCCGCACCCGGTTCGCCCACCGGCGCGCCGCGCTTCAAGCACTAGTACGCCTTCTACTCCTTTTTACTGTATCATGTACGTACGTATATACGAAGTAATATACGTAATATAGAGAAAGTTATGAAATGCGGCGGAACATCGATTTCCAGATTTCAACGGAAATACACGTTTTGGGGTCCCCTGATACCGAAAAAGTGTTTTTTTCAAAACGTCCGTCTGTCGTATGTGACCAAACCTAGCCTAAACTACACGTACGATCTTTTCCAAATTGAAGAAACCCCTGTCCTTCTGTCTCTAGTCCCTGTTGCTTTTATTCTCGTTTCTTCAAATCATCTGTGAAGAAGTAATGAATGAAGATCTATTATAATGTCGTATGATCAAGAATAATTTTAAGTTCTTTAGTTGAATATTTTGGTGTGAACCTCAGATTACATAAACAATGTTTCATTCTATTTTCTCAGCTTCTGGCTACACGAGATGTTTCTTTTGTGGCGTCTTTTCAAGGAAATACACAACTACACAACTCGCTAGTCGTGTATTTATTCTTACTATTGTGGCAAATGCAATGTTGACTTTTCACACGTTCTGCTGTTTGACTATGATTTTAATTCCCAACATTTGCTATTACAAAAGTCGCTGCTGTAAAAGAGGTGGAAAGTTATGTATCTTGTTGGTTAGCAGGAATTTTGGTAGAAAGGCCGACTTCATAACATTCGTTATGAAATGCGGCGGAACATCGATTTCCAGATTTCAACGGAAATACACGTTTTGGGGTCCCCTGATACCGAAAAAGTGTTTTTTTCAAAACGTCCGTCTGTCGTATGTGACCAAACCTAGCCTAAACTACACGTACGATCTTTTCCAAATTGAAGAAACCCCTGTCCTTCTGTCTCTAGTCCCTGTTGCTTTTATTCTCGTTTCTTCAAATCATCTGTGAAGAAGTAATGAATGAAGATCTATTATAATGTCGTATGATCAAGAATAATTTTAAGTTCTTTAGTTGAATATTTTGGTGTGAACCTCAGATTACATAAACAATGTTTCATTCTATTTTCTCAGCTTCTGGCTACACGAGATGTTTCTTTTGTGGCGTCTTTTCAAGGAAATACACAACTACACAACTCGCTAGTCGTGTATTTATTCTTACTATTGTGGCAAATGCAATGTTGACTTTTCACACGTTCTGCTGTTTGACTATGATTTTAATTCCCAACATTTGCTATTACAAAAGTCGCTGCTGTAAAAGAGGTGGAAAGTTATGTATCTTGTTGGTTAGCAGGAATTTTGGTAGAAAGGCCGACTTCATAACATTCGATTATGCATCTAAAATGTATCCCGTATCTATTTAAGTACAATAAAAGACTTTGAGAACATTGGAAGATTTATTTTGGAAAAAAGTTTGTGGATCCTAAAATTAGTTGCCACGTATTTTAATTTCAAACAAGTTAGGATCTCGGGTGTCAAAATTTAATATTCTGTAAACCACATTGTCTTAGTTTGTTTCTTTAACTGTGAAATTACTTTGAGGATTGAAGAATTTAAATAGCATTGAAGCTCCTAACAATAAAATGCGAACCGAAATAGAAGTTTAATTACACTTTAATTTTTGTTCATTCGGCATTTAAATAGACTATTCACTTTCTCCGTATGTCGCTGCTACTGCACGTGTTGTTTGTTGAGCAAACTGCACGTACCACGGACGAGTTCCACGACTGTACCTCCGCCGTCGGGGTTGTAGATCGCCGCAGGAGATCCCGCGCGTGACGGTTTCGCGAAGGAAACCTGTAAATCCGCGCCTCGCGATCGCATCTGGAAGCAAGACATCACCGCGAGGACGCCATCGGTCCTTTTCGCCGGCTCTCGACAGCGCCGATCAGTTTAACGGGGCCAGGTGGCGGCGGCGGCGGCCGCGCATTGTGGGTAGACCCTCCGCGGCGCGGGGTGGGAGGGGGCGGGGCAGGGCGGGTGTTCGCTCCCTCCAGCCACTGGCGCGTCTCCCCCGGGCCCTCGCGTGCGCCCGCAGTCGCGCCCCGTCACGACGCCGTGGGGACCGCCAGGCTTTGAGCGCCGCGCCGGCAGCACCCCGAGGGAGCGTCGAGGGCGTCGCGACGCCGGCCCGCACCGCCCCGCCCCGCGCCGCTCACCGCTTTCTCACGGGAAGGAAGGAAGGAAGGAAGGAAGGAAGGGGTTCAATTAAAGGACGCCGCCCCGTAGGGTGGAGGACCGGTCCGAAGGCGAGTGGGGTTCGTCGTCGATCCGCGCGCAGGGGTCTCCGTGTCCCGTGGGAGCCTCGGGGCTGCGAGGGGGGGGTGAGCTACGTACTCATCACGCGCGCGTGCACACGCATTAATGGCGAATGGAATTGTTCGCCGCGAGAAATGTTACAGCCAGCAGAGGACGCAAATAACTGTAGTAAGTACTAAAGGATGTGATTGGATGTCGTAGTTTGTGGGAAGCTGTCTCGCATGTTCGAGAAAGAAAAAGCTTTGCAGATTTGTTGAAATTGTTGTGTGTGCTGGAGTCTCGACCTGGCTCAAGAAATATTTACTGTTTGTTTAGTGTGCGTGTGAATATCAAGATGCAAATTGTGTCTCCGAGTGTACATATTATGTGAAAGTGATTTCGAAATATTTTAATCTTCGAATTGTGTTATTAGGAAAGTATTTAAAAATACGTATACATAAATATTCTTTCTGTGCAACATGCATTCTTCTACATGGAGAAACAAAATACAGAAAATTCAAATGACTTGTCCAATACAAAACCGGCGGTACTGTGGAATTTCCAGACGTCCTTCCATTCGTAGGCAATAACAAAATCTTGGAAACGATTTCCCCCGTCGCGTTCGCCGTCTAAGGATTTCCCCGCGTGCGCCGCTAGCTCGCGGGTGGGGCGAAACCGCCCCCGCCGCCCAGGCACAGCCCGATTGCGCGGCGGGGGCACAGGATGCCGTCGTGACCGCGAACGGCGCCACCGTCGCGCGTCCGTGTTAACGAGGAGACGGAAGCGCCGCGCCGCGCCGTGCCGCGCCGCGCCGGCGCACTTGGCCCGCCTCATTAAGCTTTCGGTCGCCCGACGTTGGTTGGCGTCTCTTCCTGGAGGGGCCTTCGATCGCTCGCCGCTCCATCGGCTCCTGTCCAACCGTCCAGCATTTCTCGCTCGTTACGGACAGGAAGCCAATTAAATTTCTGATTCTAGTTCCTTCAAACCTCCCGTTCGAGAACTTCATTTGAGGGGCTCTGCATAGCGGTTCGCTTACGGAAGGACACGTTTCGCATTCTTATCGCATAGCGACGCCGTTGGAGGCGGCGACTGGACTTTTCTTATCCTCCGTTCAGAAATTCCTAAGCTTTTGTGTGGCATAAATGAAAGCTTCTATTCGCACAAGTAATAAAGGTTGGCGAAGCTTGTAATGAACGATACGAAGAATGCTGGTTGCAGGACCAGAAATACTCGCTTATGTGACTCATTCGCGCGCTTGTATGTCTGTCTGATGGACGACAAGAAACGAGAAGAGAAGTTGCTCCCACTGAGCAGCAGCGACACGGTGATCGTTATGTGGTCGCAGCGTGCATGCTGCAAACGCCAACTGCAGCGCGAAGAACGGCGAAATGCGGACTATATCCTCAGATCCGATGATAATTTTTTTTTGTTTCATAACACACATCAACCTTTGTCCGTCCGTTCAGTATACGTGTGGTTTTAGCGCTATTTTTCGAGTAGATTTCACATTCATTGCATTTCTTTGTGAAGGGTCACCGTTCGTGTCTTTTCCAAGTCAATGATTGTTGAGCATTCAAACGCGATAAGTGAACAAATAACCATAGAATAAATAGCATCACCGGCGCGGCGCCTTGCCCCGCGCCTCCGCTTGCGTGCGGTGACCGGCTCTGGGATGGAGCAGCAGCGCAAGAGAGAAATTTCTTCGGTTCAGAAAAAAAACCTCTTAATGGAAGGGGTTCTGTAGACTATTTATATAGAAATTGCCCGTATCAGTGTTCTCAAATAGAAATTATTGCTCTTACACATATAGTAGCTGTGCAGAGTTAACATTCAGGCCTCATGTCATTCGCAACCTCTGATGTAAAAGTTATATAAATAGGCACAAAATGGACTAGATGACCTTTATTATATCGAATTAAACTCCAATGTCCGTTCTTTTTATGTCTACTTATCGAGTTAACAAGAGTCGTAGCACTTCCGACCTAAATTTAAGATAACACTAATTATTCTTAATTTTAACGGATGAGGGTTCTTTTCGTACCAACATATAATTCCAATTATACGCGTTGGAATTCTAGAGTCAAATGTATGGTGAATACAAAAGGTAGATATGGGGCCATGCCCTCCTCCAAAACCAGTCTTGTATTTTACTATATTTATTGAAAATAATTACAATGTATAAATTTAATTTTGTACATTCAATGTACGAAATAGTTTTCACATTAGAAATAGTCCTACTTTTTAATTCAAGCTAGATATTTGAAAACAATTTTTAAAACATTTATGGTGTCATGGAAGGTTAAATTGACCCACCTTAAATACTTTCTGAAACTGCCCTGCTATTAGGCTCTGTCGTCGCTTAATGTATTTCTAAATAATTCCTGTGTACAATCCAGTTACATTTTGAGAATATTCTTCAAACGTGACGTTTTACTAAAAACAAATGATCTTTATTAAGGAAGTATAAATATTAACAAATGACAAATTACTTAGTGTAATGAAATATGAAAACTTGACTTTAAACCGTTATGGAAAACATTTTGTCTCCAGGAAGAATGCAGAATAAATGAGAAGCAAACAGAATTAGAAAAATAGTTCCTCTTAAAGGAGTACTTTGGCGCAACAGATCGAAATCCCGGATGCCCATTACTCGCTGGTAGCTCTTCTAAAAGTGGACATATAAACGAGTTAATTTGAAGAAAGTGAAGCTTTCAATTTTGTTTAAATATGTGGTCAGACTGGAATTTCATTAAAATTCTTCAAGTTTTGCAACTTCTTAAAAGGACTATTTTGCTGTTTCTCAAACCTATCCACCTTCCTGGCCACACTCCACCCAATTCGTTCACCGACTCTTTCGACATCAAATCGTAAGTGAAAATGCAACTACTTAGACCTTTTCTGTTTACTGTCTCGTTTACGTTTATATACATGTATATACGGAGTAATATTCGTAGAACAGAGAAAGTTATGTAATGCAACTGCAAATCCATTTCCAGATCTCAACGGTTTTGGAGTCCTTAGAAACCAAAAAAGTGTTTCTTTTTTTTACTTTCTCGTATACATACGTAAACTCAGGTCGTTAAAATTTACATTATAGATGTATTTCATTGTTTCATAAGTTTGTTAACAGATCAGCTTCAAAGAATCTCTAATGATGTTTTTTTTAAAAAATCATATTTTTTTAATAAGCCATAACTTTTTAGTATTAAAAATATCCATAATTTTTAACATAATTGTTAATAATGGCGAATTTGCGAAAACGTTTGCTAAACGTTCTCAAAAACCGATGCAATTTTTTCTCAGAAATCTGTATATTGGAAAAGGATTTAATTTTCTATGATTTTATGAAACCTTTTCTATCAGGAAATTTGAGACTCAAAAAATAAAATTGAAAAAACTAAAAACTGAGAAATGTAGGTGCTTTTTAATCGAACATAATTTTAAAAAATATGAATTTTTCGAAAAATAAACCCTCACGTTAATTAAAATGTTTTCTAAATATTTTGAATTATAACACTTCGCTCAAAGATTTTAAATATTAAGAAAAACGAGCAAATTGTTCGCCCACTTACTAATTGGCGAGTGAAGCAATGGGAGAGGAATCGGTAAACATGACAATGGAGAAAACTTCACAGTGGATGGTGAAGTTGTATTTTGCAGTAATTTTAAATCGTTCATTATTAAAAGTTTGTGATTAGTAAAGATATTTTCCCTGTCTTAAAATGGAGCGATGGCGCTTCATCTCATGATAAGGGAAAGCTATCTCTTGATTTTTTAACTCCAACTGACTTGTCACCAAGTAAAACTCAATAATGTAAGAACATACCCTGAAGAATTAACTGAACATTTTACAAAGACATGAGGAGAATTGGATTAAGTCGTAAAACTATAAACATTCTGAATATTTTGTGTCAGACATCAAACATAAACTTGTAAACAGTGCTTTTTGGCTAGTTACGAAATAAAACTATATTATTTATATTACAATATAAGTTTTGCTTACAACTCCATTAACATGTATGAGTTTTAAAATTAACAGAAAGTTGAATGTGTGTTTTACTTTCTCGCTACGGAGTAGAATCGTCGGCGAATTTTCGATAGAAAAACTATTATTGTTGGGTCCTGGTAACAGAAAAGTGGATAAATCCAGTAGCTAAATTTAGGAAAAATTTTTTCTAACACATGGTGTAGCCAGAATGCATGTTTTATTGGTCCTTGATACCAAAATCGATTGACGCCGTAGGTCTGTCTATAAAAACGGTAGCGGCTAAACTCTTCAGCCGATTTTCCTCAAAATAAATATTTCCCAATCGATCTGGCTGATGTTGGAGCCCCTTGAATATGAAACCGATATTTTCATTTAGGGAGGTACTTAACAGGAAATCCTGGGGACATTTTACAATAAAAAAAGCCTCCATCGATTTTGATTAAATTTTGTTGTTGGATAGTGTAAAGAACATTTAAGAGAATGGTGCAGGTCTCGTATTCATTGAATTTTCAAAAATTGCAAAAGTTCAAACTTTTTTCGGCCTCTTCCTACAACCACAATATTACGTAGAGGGATATTTTTCCTTAATGATAGATTTTGAAAAAAGGTCATGTACAATTTTTCAAAAATTTGAGTACTTTTCGCCTAATTTTGCGTGAAAATACTGAAGAGAAAGTACGTTTTTTAGCACCATTCGTTTTAATAAGCTGTGCTTACATTCAGAAACAGTTACAAGCACCTTTAAGAGCCAGGGAAACAGATATATGAATTGTAGCAGATGAAGCAAACTGGACCATTTGTGAAGACTCTCGTTTTCTTAATATAATCTGTTATAAAAATAACACTTTAAATAAAGGCAAGTACAATTTTTTGGAATATGAGGTTTTTCACTTTTTTGCTTAAAGAATAAAAATTAATAACACTATTTTTCTACAACGGCTCTAACATTTTTCTTTATTTTTTTCCTCAGAGCTAAGTGCACGTGACGTTTTCATTCAAAGATGGCCCAGTCTTTGTATGAAAACATTAGAAGCTTTTGCTCACGTTTGAGTGAACTATAGACAATATTAAAAACAAAATGACTTCCTACAAAAATTTTTACTTCAAATTTTCGTACGAATTACTCTGAATCATCAACGCTGTTTTGATGAATCTTTTTATCTTAAAACATTACCAAGCTTAATTTTTATGTATCTCTCATGTCATTAATATTAAAATTACGGGTGTTTTGTATACATTATTACATATGAGGAAACAAGTACTTCAAGTTATTTCTTATAAAGTTTTTCGAACGCTCATAAGTTTTTTGTGTAAATGAACTTTAAATTGTGCATTATTAAACACGTTCAAACGGCACTTTTCAAAGTTGCGTAACGCAAGTGTTTCAATGAAAATTTGCATATAATACCAAGTTCTACTCTAATATTCTTAAAGTTATATTTCTATTCTACCATAAAAGGACCGAAAAATTGAGAAAATGTAGAAAATTGTGTTTTAACCGCGAATAGATGGCGGCTGGGAAGAGAGTGGAGCAAACTGAAACGCCGGATATAAATTCTATGCTGAGATTTATTTCATTCTCCTGGACATTCGTGTGAACATGAACGCGAAACGCGGTTTGACAATGAACCAATTGAACTGATGATCAATCAATGTAATTATGTGACGGTTTTGAAGGCTCTGAGAATACGTATAGTAAAACTACTAATTTAAAAAAATAATCGTAATTAATAAAACTTATGAAATCGTTGAGAAGTGCTTTTTTCTTAATCTAATTATTAAGTGCTTGAATACTGAATTTGAAGAGAATGAAAACTTTAAACATGTTTATCTCAAAGCTTCCTTTCTTTAGGTATACCAGTACTGACTAAGAGAATTTCTGTGAACCCAATTGATCATAAGCTTGGCAATGTGTATATATGTGTGTGGGAAGGTGAGCTGAGCTGTGTTTGCGTGTGTGTTGCAGGCGGCGGCGGCGGCGCGGCGCGGGTGATGGGCGAGGCGGCGTTCCGGCGCGTGGGCAGCCGCGTGTGGTGGGGCGAGGGGGAGGGGGAGGAGCGGTGCAGCCCGGCCAGCAGCCAGCGCAGCGGCGACAGCGGCTTCTCCGACCGCTCCGCCTCCCCCGCCGCCAACCCCTTCTTAGGTGAGACACACACACACACACGCATGCCTTATTGCGCTGGTCAAACAACAAACACTACAACTACAGATATTTGAGGAACAAACAATCAAAACGTGCCGATCCGGTGGCCGAGATCGCTAAGGCAGTAGTGTCGTGGCGAACTCGGACCGAAGGATTGCGGGTTCGAGTCCCGCCTCGGGCATGGTTGTATTTGAGTTCGTCCTTTCACCCCTTATCATCATCATATCTTCATAGCTACCATAACGTTAACTCCAACAGTGGTCGCTAATGACCTAGATGTTGATGCGATCATAAATTTAAAAAAATATTTCAAGAGGTGACATGTCCATTCGACAAAAATTGAGTTCTGTTGTATTTTCCTAGAATTTATTTCCAGGGAACACATTGAGATGTTTTCAATACATGAAGTAGTACTCTATTCGTTGAGATAATGACGGTGTTTAAAAGTATAAAATTTGTGCTATATATTTCATTTTTATCAGAAAAGTGTGAAGTGGACGGGTCACGTTTTGAATGTTTGCTCTTCATTTGTTCTTTACTGTCCGAGAAGGGGGGCGTCCTAAAATTAAGCTGAACAGAAGGGAGGGGGTTTGAAGAAGCTTTTGCTGCGTTACATAGGGTTAGGGGGTATTCGTTTAGTTGTACGTGACATTGATATAAATATTTTTAACATTTTTCAACATTTGATGAAATAATTCCTTTTTTTAGTTTTGTTAACTAAAACATTAAAATTTTAACTAATTAATTTGTTTTAAAAACATAAATAAGTTTAAGTTAGTAGAAGCAAATTCTTACAATAAATGGAAATATTTTTCATGAATATTCTATTATATATATATATATATATATATATATATATATATATATATATATATATATCATGAATTTTCAATCTATTGGATTGCAAAGAAAATATTCAAAACTGATATGTAGTATATTCTAGAATCCATTTAAATTGGCGCAGTAGACTCGCCCATGCGTTATTCACGACGGCGTGTGCACAGCTTGTGATCAAAAGTGTTCCCGCGTACGCGTCCTACCTTCAATCACAGTGCTCCAATTGTATTGATAGGTGCACTCAACATCGACCACTAATTTCTACTTTAATTATTATTATTAATTTTAGTATGACTTACAACACAGAATAAATACAAATTTTTTTATACTGCGCTGTAATATATTTTCACTTCTTGCATTTACAAGGGGAGGGAATGTTGTTTTTGGAAGTGTTACGTGATTATTTAGGGGAGGTTCAGCACGCGTTACGGGTGCGTTACAAGGGGGAGAAGGAGATTCAAAATACTCCAAATTCATGGGCTACCCTGAGGAAAGTGAGATTGAATCCTTCGCAGAACGAAGTGGACGTGGCGTAGGATTTCCTAGCGCTAAGCCCTTCGTATCTTGTGTGATAAAAGACAATGGATGAGTTTTGCACAGTGTCCTTGTGTGTCGTAGGTCGCCTGGAGCTGTCGTGCTTCGAGGGCTGTGCGTCGGACGCCGAAGCAGAGCTCGAGCAGCAGCAGCAGGAGCGGGGGCTGGGGGCGGAGGGGAAGGGAGCCGAGGCGGAGGCGGAGGCGGAGGCTGAGGGAGAGAGTGAGAGCGAAAGAAAGAAGAAGGAGGAGGAGGAGGAGGGGGAGGCGGCCGCGAGGTCCCCGCCCCCGGCGTCGCCCGACTGCGACTGCGACGCGCTCGACTTGACGGGGCTCGAGGGCGCGCCCGCGCACACCTCCACCCCCAAGGCGGCGCCCGCCCCCCGACGCCGCCCCGGCGCCACCCACAGGTGAGCCCCCACTCTCCTCCTAATCAACCCCCACTCTCCCCCCGATCAACCCCCACTCTCCCCCCGATCAACCCCGATCACCCCCTCTCCCCCCGATCACCCCCCACTCTCCCCCCGATCAACCCCCACTCTCCCCCCGATCAACCCCCACTCTCCCCCCGATCAACCCCCACTCTCCCGCCTAAGAAACAGACTCCCATTCCACATTTTCCTTCAATATCTCTCTTACATTAGATAAGGTAAGAACATTTCTTGCATTTACCTGTCCGTCCCATAGTATCTCCTTTCCAAACCCTATCATTACTCTCTAACAAAATTTTCTCTATCATTCCCGTCTTCTATCATTCCTTGGTCTCCTCTGAATTCATCTATTCGTTATCTCGGGGTTCTGATGGACACAAGACTAAATTGGCACAGTCACATTTCGTCCAAAGTAATCGAAGCCAATAGAAGGTTAGCTATTCTACGTCCCATTCTCAACCGTAACTCTTCTTTAAAAATTCATTCCGCTTTAACCATATACAAATCCATTCTTCGCCCGATATTAACTTACGCATGCCCTGTTTGGATTTCTGCTGCTCCATCCACATTAAAGAAATTACAAATCTTCCAAAACAAAATGCTAAGAATAACAGTAAACGCCCCCTGGTTTGTCAGCAACAAGACCCTTCACAACGATCTTGCAATAGAACCAATTACTAACTTGATTACGAAGCTGGCACATAATTTCTTCAATAATCTAAGTCATGTACAAGGTGAAGTCACCTACGAAATAGGAACCGATCATCCCCCACTCTCCCGCCTAAGAAACAGACTCCCATTCCACATTTTCCTTCAATATCTCTCTGACATTAGATAAGGTAAGAACATTTCTTGCATTTACCTGTCCGTCCCATAGTATCTCCTTTCCAAACCCTATCATTACTCTCTAACAAAATTTTCTCGCAATAACTTTGGTTGAAGTTATAATAATTACCAGGGAGGTAACACGAAATTACCCCCTTCACGCTTTGCTGATACAAAGTTGCTCGCCCAATCAACTGAAGAGCCTCACGGCTGAACGTTGTAATGTCTGCCAATGTAAAATAAAAAAAAAAAGGTGAGCGCCCTACCTACCAACTAGGAAAGGCAATTTGCAATGGCAAGAAATCTCTGCCTTCCATACAGCGAATGTGGAAAGACGCCAAAAATATCTTCACGTTTGCAATTTTCCAAATTTCAAACTGTTCAACAAAAATGCTTACTACGCCATTTCTTTTAATGTATTCTGCTCTATCACGGTTAACATTTTAGAGAATAAATTTAAATCCATTTTCGACAAAACTTCGAAAATGTTGAGGTTTAATGTGAAGTGCCTCCAAAAGTGGAATCATCAGTTTAAAATTCAGTAGGCCGAGACATCAATCAGATCGATCGGAGAATACCAATTTTGGAGAAAATCCTGCCTATGGTTTAGCCATTAGTAATGCTCACGGACGTACGGAGTGATCGATGTTTTCTAATTTTTTCGGTTCACTAATGGTAAAACTGAAATAATGACTTTAAGATTATTATAGATCAATAAATTTATTCCTCTATATAGTAAATTACTTTTCCAACACGTTGTGTAGCCAGAATTCAAGTTTTGTGGGTTCTTCGTATTCTACAAAATTGCTATACATTTCGCGGAATTTCAGGGACTGCGAAATCGAAACGAATATTTTGATGCTGGGGGTACTTTTACGTGAAGCCTTAACATATTCACAGCAAAAGAACGCTAAAAAAATAAGCTAAATCTCATTTTTGTTGATCTCTCTGAATTTTCGAAAATTGCAAAAATTTGAAGTAATGCGGGAAAATATGTGCAGTTGAAGCATCAGTTGTTTACGTTTCCATACGTTTAATGTTGAGAAGTGTTTTCCACGTTACTTGGGTAGTAAGTATTTTCTTGATCATTTTGCTCTTTAATTTTTAAAACTGTTATTGCTATTCATTCCTTTCCTTTAACATTCTTGTTAAAATGATCTTTTATAGTTGTAAAACTACTGATGTTAAGATTGTCCGCTTGTCCTGGTGCTTGTATGTTTTTAATATATTATTGAAACGTGTGTTCTTCGTGGTATGATTATTTTTTGATTCTCATTTTGAAGACATTAAGATGAACTACTACGAAATATTTGCTAACAAAACTAAATGAACTAGTTACTTGTTTTACATCTTGGCAGTTATTTATTCTCACAGTTCGAAATTCGTAATGAACAGACTCTTAATGAAAGAATAATCCATGAACGTAATATCTTGAAGTAGAGCATTTGATGTGACTTTTCGTTGACTCGAGGAACATAGTAAAAGGTTTTCATGCCAGCGTTCTTGAAATGTAGAATGAGAAGATTATAGGGAATACCACAGGTTCTGGTATTTTAGCCAAAAATGATGATACGAATGCGAAACTTTTCTTCCTGATACTAACCGACATGTATGTATGCATATGATACTAACCGACATGTATGGATGCATGTTAGTACATGTATCCATGTACTAACCGATATGATTGGACGAAAATGAGTGCAAAGTAATCGCTAGCCCGACTGTACGGAGTGTACTGGCTGCAACCTTTACCGTCCTCGCCCCACCCCGCGCGCCTCGTCGACCGCCTCGTCGCCTGCCCAGCGGCGCCGCGCCGCCGAGCACGTTTCGCTGTATCAGCTCCCCCCCCCCACTCACACACACATACACACACACACATACACGCACGCACTCACTCTATGCAACACGCCGTCTTAAGCTCAGTTTCACCAACAAAGAGTAAGAGATTACTCTCGCGTAAGTCTTGTGTACTCGACAGTAACTTCTTGGAGCACTTCACCAACACATTACTGGTGAGAAAATCATTTTACTCGTCGAAAATCGTTTTTCGATGCCTTAAAAGGTACTTTTAAAATCGGTCAAGCTTAAAAGTACCTTATAAGGTTTAATTTTCAAAAGTACCGTCTTGTATCGCCTTGTACAATGTATGAAAATTTTCTCGTTCTTCTGATTCGTGGAGTAAAACCGCTGGTGCACATTCAATTGTCAAGGCCTTATAAAATGGAGCGGGCGATTGCCCGGAGGAGGGGGAGGGTCTGTGGTGCTACGGCGCTCGCCGGCGGAGCACAGCCACATGCAGCGCCACGCCAGCTCACCGAATCCTTACAGTCCCTGCGAAGTTATTTAGAGAACGCATTTCCTTTCGTTGAGATCTTTAAGAACAATTTTTAGCTTCTTGCAATAAAAAATGTCAATTTAAATTTATCATCCTGACGACTTTTATTCTTCAAGTTCACAATTTCATTTATTCCGTACAGCTCACTGGAATTTTCATTCAAGGAAGCGTACGTACTATAATGTTCCACAACGAAATTCCTACTATGAAATCGACACTCGTAGTCAGCCAACTGTCATCGCCGAATGCGCTAACAACTGACCTACCAATTTAAAGAGATCTCCAAACGCTGATCGTTATGTATGACTTACGCTGCGGTCAAAATTGTCCGGATTTTTTTTAGAATGGTGCAAAGGAGCGTGCGCGGCAGAAGAGGCTGGGCGGATGCGCGGAGGGGGAGCACGGTGCGATGCCCTCCCACACCAAAGGATAATGAGGGAGGCGTGGCATGACATCGTTTGTGTTACTCTCAAACAAACATCGTTTGTGTTAAACCTCATTTGTGGAGCAAACGTTCAAAACGTAACATGTCCACTTTACTCCTTTTCGAGAAAAACGCAAAAATGTTGTAGCATCAAAATTATGCAAATATTTTATTTGTACTCAATTCTTAATTATGTAATACGGATGGCTAAATATATTATTAAAATAAAACTTAAATAGTCTATGATTGGTTCAATTTTAGAGCGAGTTACGTGTCTGACATGCCTCGTTTTGAATGAACAGGAAGGACATGTCATGCTTTGATTGAATGACAGCTGGACATGTCTTGATTGGAATGAAAAAAATATCCTTTTTATTGAAATTCATAAAATTATAATGGGAAAATTAACATTTCTTTTTTTGCATCTTTTTCGTGCACATTTTTGCACAAAGCCATTATTGCAAATTTTATTTTAAAAAGTTTATAATTTATTATATTATTAAGTTATGAATATCCTCCCAACTTAAACAATTTTACACAAATTCATTGACATGTTTGGTGAAAAAAGAGCGCCTTCATGTTTCCTCATTATATCAAAAAACAATTTATTTCTGACATATTTTTTAAAAAGTGAGGCTTCCTTACCTTAAGGTTTGAACGATTCATATTTCGTTGTATTTTTTTTTCTCGTTTTCTTGAACGCTCGGTTGTGTAACTTACAGACACCTCCATTTCCACGGCTCAGAATTATTCGATGTGGGATAATATTTTCCTCTAACTGATCAGGAAATAGCGATATTGAAGCAAAATGTTTCACATAAAGAAACAACACTTTCATGTCAATTTCGTGGTCAGCAGCTAACTGATTCTCTATAGTACGTAGTTGTCATAAAAACTTCAGAATATTGAACGGTTACTGCTTTAAATATTGCAAGTGAGGATTATACAAAATATCTGGAAAAGGTGATCATTGTTTCTCAAGACTGGTCGGGGAAAATCCGCCGGCCCAAGGAACCCCAACCCATCGGGGCCCAAAGTAGGGAGTCTGAGCCAATGCTTTCTAAAACCTAAAGTTTGGAAATGCCTCTTTTATAATAGAATTTTAATAATAGAAATCAAGTGTATGTACCTTTCCCTCCAAATAAACGGTAAATGACTTCATATTTGCAATTAACATGGTAAATAACAATAAAATCATAGAGGGATTGTGGACATGTCACTTTTTGAATGAAAATGCTATGAAATTAATGTAAAAAATTCAAAGTGGACATGTCCTGGTTTGTATGAAAACAGTAGTTTTAAACAGAATTTATTAAGAGACCTGTCGCGTTTTGCATGAAAATTAAGGTCTGGGGTTACAGAGCACATCAAAATTAATACAAATCTTAGTATACCTCAGTGTTAGTCATCTATGGACATGTCACGTTTTCAATGTTTGCTCCTCATTTTAAGAAAAAATTCAACTTTGGCTCGTACATTTTTATTGTACTATAAGTTAATATCGCACAAGTTTCATTTACCTAAAGATATAAAGACTTCATTTCAAATTGCAGGAACGCTTTAATGCGTATTAAAAATTGAAACGGAAATAAATTGAAGCTGAAAAAAAATTAAAACTCTATTACACATTTGGGGAAAGGATATGATATTTCCTGGTCCGGTTTGGTGCGCTTCTGTCGTTCAATTACACTTTGTAAATAACAATGAATTCCATAAACCTAAAATGTCCATTATCATGCAAGATTTTTTAATCAGGTCTGGAGGTGTTAAAAATATACACGAAGTTTCGAGATGAAGTTGTTTACTAGCGTAACGAGTGACATCCACAACCTTGTGGTGTTTTTCGATACTCAAGTGCACTAAAATATGTATCCAACCAACTCAGACGTAAACATTTATTAGATGTGGGATTTTCACATCTAATATGTGGGATTTTATCGGGGTAGGGTGTTATCGTTTTAAAACTATAAAAAAATACCAGAGGTGGCGCCAAGCCTTTAAAGCACAATCATAATAATCGCACCAAGTGGCCATTGCCGAGAAGAGATTCTTGCGGTGTGGTTCCCTGGATGAGATAACAGAATGGTAAAGTCTTGAGATAATTTGCAGCAATGTTGTTGTTTTCTTCCTAGGAAGCAACACAGAAATTAGATTCGATGAGTGAAATGTTTCGATCGGCTACCAATTTGCTGTGTTTAATATTTCCTAAATTTTCTTCATTTCATCTTGAAAAGTACTTCTGAAATTCTTGACGAGAAATATCATGGTAATTTTCTTCATTCAATGTAAATTGGAATTTATTGAAAATATTAATTCAAGACAAAAAATAGAAAGAAAGGGGCCGAATTTTATTCCAAAATTGCAACAGAATTTTAGTAAATGTTAAAAAGGAATTTATCGTGTTGAATACTTTAAATCTGAAACATATGTTATTAGCAAAGCTGAAGGTGTTTTATATCTGATTCTTATTCTAAATTGAATAACTTCGAGAAAGGTACTGTAAAATTGAAATTTGAATTCATAAAGAACGTAAACTTCTTTATAATGGAGACTGGATGACAATTCTTTCCATACGTGAACCTGTTCAATTCGATAACAACCATGCACATGTGAATTACCTTCTTTTACGAATTTTAGCTTATTCTGCTGTCGTTACTTGTTCATATACACAAGACCACTCACTCTCTGAAGGGATAACTAGTGGAAACCTAAAGAAATGAAAACTATTTTCTAAAACCACAAGCCACAACGTGTTTCAAATCGAATCGACCAGCAAAGGTGACGCAGGGCATTCAGCAAATGTCATTGCAGTGCCTCTTGACCGGTCCTAGGGTTCGAGGCCCGACGATGGCCGGATTTTCGACACTTAGCTTGTCAGCTAGGTGGTATTCACCCCCCGTTGTCTGGAGGAGAATTCTAGCGGCCGGCTGTACTGATCGGTATTTTCCGATGTTTCTCCGAGCAACACTAGGTGAATGCCGGGTAAGAACCTTAACAATCGGGTCAGGGACAGCTCGCGATCATTCCTTCCTCTCCCTTGTCCTGTCCTCACTTCTCACATGCACTACCCCAGAGGTGGGAGATACCTGGTTGAGGAAAACCGCGCTAGTCGACGGTAGGACGGTGTCGGCTCTCGCCATGTAGCGGGGGAAGACAAACGCCACCTCCCGCGATAAAACATGCACTTCACTTACGGGAGTAATGACCTTCGCAGTTGACGTGCCCAGAATCACTAATCAATCAATCATTGTTTCAAGTGGGCCTGTTAGCGACCGGCCCGAGATCCCTCCAGGGCAGAGGCTATGCAGGGCAGCCGCCGCGGAATTCCGTATGCGGCGCGCGGCGCGGGGGTCGCGCGGGGTCGGCGCGCGACGCTGGCGGCACCTCGGGGCGGCCGCGCCAAGCGCTCGCGATCTCGCTCCAAATGGCCGCGGGAGGGGGGGAGGGAGGGGGCGCGGCCGTCGGCGAGTGCCGGCGCTGCCAAAATCCGCGCCGCCTCCGCCGAGTGCACCTTTCCTGCCCTCCGCCACCGCCGGCGGCCGGCACGGAGGGAATAGCGTAGTTGGTGAGCGAGTGCCGCGGGTGTGGCGTGTGGAGGATGTGAGCATGTCGTTGTTGCGACGTTTCGCGCGCGCGCTCAAGTGGTGGCGCAGAGCGGAGCGCAAAGCCAAAGACGCGCACAGCGTTGGCGAGGAGTGCGCGCCAGCGACGCCGCCGGCCAGCAGCGGGGAGCGCAGTCTGGACGAACTGGCGCGGTAAGGTGCGACTCGAGCGGAGCTTGGAGGGCTGAGGTTTCTACAGTGAGAGAAGTGCACAGTAGGCCTTTTCCAAATCTACCTACTTTTATTCGCTTTAGGAATGAACTATTTTTCAATACAAAACCTATCTACAACGGTGTTGAGGCTTTCAGTGTGTGCTTCTTTCGGAGTTAAGCCTTTTCTCTTTTTGTGCCGAAAATATTTGGTAAAAATTATAAGAGAACATTTGATCCTGGCAGTCTTCACGTAGAGATGGAGTAGGAACTGTAATTGGCTAGGTACCAGATTGGCATATGTTCAGAAATGTTAATGAATTTTCAGAAAACTAAATGTGAAGAAATTAAATAGTAGTGAAGACTTTACGAACAGCACATTTTTATTACAATTCCTTTAGCTCCATCATTGCAAAACACGTGTGCAAGTGAAAACAATCCACTATCCACCTAGCGGTTGTTTGCGGAGTCTGGGCAATTTTCTCTCGTCTTACGTCAGACCAAAGCAATAATATACGCAAAAGCAATCAACAGACATTTTACGAGCTTAGATGACTTAGCGTAAGCATGTTGGGTTACTTCACAGTTACCGGCGTTGGCGGTATTCTGTTCACGTTTCAGCGAAAGATCCCTAGTTGAGCAGGCACAATACATGAAGACAGATGTATTCATTAATTGATTTGTTGTTTGATTAGTGTTTCCGGGCGTGTCAACCGCCAAGGTCATTAGTCCCGTCAGTGTAGTCCATTCTTTTTATCGCTGGAGGTGGCGGTGATCTTCCCCCGCTGGCCGGTGAGATACGTGGCCGACATACGTCAACGGGGAATTTCTCCAACCACAAATGGATTGATGTTTCCCCTGGCATTTATAAATAAATCATTTAACCTATTCAAGTGAATAAAAAACTTATAAGAATCTCAGCGCTGTTACTGCGATTGAAAGCTGTGCCGCCCCTCGAATACAATCCGCCTCCGTATCGAAGTTGCCGTTTAAGACGTATGTGAAAGGCTTGTCTGCGAGCGGCGACTAGAGAATTGAAGTAAATCGCGCCGCCTGCTTGTCACTGTACTTGCGCAGCCCGTAGGCTATACGGAGGCTCTTCCGCTGTGCACAGCGATGTGATTGTTTCCATTTCCGCGAAGCTCATATTCCGATAACAAAAGTTAATTTTTCTTTGCCTTCTTCAGCATAGCTCTGAAGAAGGTCACAACATGATCGAAACGTCAGCTCGATCGACTGAGACGCGGCCCATTCCAGACAGTCAATAATCGCGGGTGCTTTATTTCTTAAAATACTATTTAGGATTCTGTAAGCTGTTTATTCCAAACGGGTTTAAAAATTCAAGTACTTGTTCTCCCCCACCCTGAGAAACAATTGCCTCGCGCGTGTCGAACGGAGGACGTAAATCCGAGTTCTGTTCCTCTGTCGCCGCCGCCGCCGCCACCGCCGCCGCCGCACACCCTCCACAGCGACTGATTTTATCGCGCGCGCGCAGCTTCAGATAAATGGCGCGAGCGGCGGTGGCGGCGGCGGCTGAGGCCCGACGCGGAGGTGCAGCTATTTTAATGAGCTCGACCGCAGCGACATCGCGCGGCCTCGGACAAGGGCCGGGCCGCGCCGCGAGCAAAACGACAGCGCTGCGGGTGGGCGGCGGCGGAGGCGGCCGGGAGCGATCGGCGGTGACACCGTGCGAAGGGGTCGCTGTGTGCGGAGCGGGGAGCGAGGTGGCGGCGCCGTTGTTGGGCTCCATTGTGCACAAGGCCTTGGCCGCGCTCGCGCCCCGCCCCGCCCCCGGCCTTTGCCTATACAGAGGGGCGGATTCAAAACACGCGAGAGAATGTTTGGCGATGGAAATACTCAAACGCCGCTAGTTAGACGAAAAGGGACACAAAATGGCAACGAATTACTGAATAAATAAGATAAACATTACTCTGTAGGAGAATATACTCCCGTCATAAACATAATTTCAAAAAAACCCTCTATTGCTTTATTATGCTCTCTATGCTCATTAGCACACCAGACTGCGTATAACGTCTAAAAGAGTCCTATGTAAAACCATGTAATTGTACGTTTCAAGGGAACCGGGTTGAAATAAATCTTTCATTTTCATCATTAATACAATTAATTTCATGGCAAACGACTGAATACTGCAAAATTTAATAGTCATATCTGGGCTCACAGAGTACTACTGAAATAATTGCAATGATGAGAATATAATCCTATTGAGTTTATCGTACTCACTATATTATTTATAATCAAATATCTTAGAACTATTCGATTAAATAAACGAAAGACAAAGTAATGTTTCTGAATTTATTCTCCCTTTAAACTAATGATCTACTTTGATAGTTAACCGCTTTTCTCTGCTTTTATTTTGCTGTAAGAAATACTTCGTCATAATTCATACATGATTCTCTCACATACAATCTAGGCAGTTTCAATAATTTTTTTTTTATTTCGAGCATTCACTGTTCGGAGATATACACAGCATTCAAACCTTCTTAGTTACTTACTCAAGCAGCAGAAACTGAGAGAGCAGCGCCTGTCTGCCCATAAACATCAGAAAGTGATTGAAAACAACTGGACATTTCGTTCTTTACATCAGCATACTTGAAATACACACTTGAAATGTATCCGTTTGACATGAAGATACATCAGTACAGCCTGGCACAGTCCAGAGAGGGCTAAACTTGGAATGTGGCATATGAACCTATTTCCGATCAGACCTGTCATCACTTGAATCCGACCACCCCTCGCTTGATACAGGCTAGTTGTTTGTTTTCCTCGCCGACCAGGGCCAGACTCGTCAGTCTCTCTATTTTGTCACCTTACTTCGTGAGAAAAAAATGTTTCGTAATCATGAGCCGTGAAAAGGAGTAGTTTCAACTGAAAACTCATATTACAGGACCCTAGTAACTAAAGAGTGGATAAACTATCTGTATGTATTGTGACGTCGTGGGAATCTCACACCAAATCGCAGACAAGAGATCAACGATTTTCAAAGGATTATTTTCAATATTATTTACAAGCAATAATAAATTAAAATATCTACGTACAACTCTGGTAGACTGTCCCCGGTTTGCATGAGCGATTCCTAACTACCTGCAATTAATTGCTTGACTCCTGGCCCTCGCCACTAATCAAAGACCTACGCACACAGCATTCGACCATGCGACCGCTGTCACAAGTGGAATTGATATTCCACTACGGCTTCCCGACATACGCTTGCCCGACGCACACCCTGGGCTGTTTTGTGCATTCGCGCGAGGTCTCCCACTCTGCTCAAGGCCCACCCGCGCGAGAGCTAACTTGTGCAGTTTTGTGAACGCACGAAAGTGCAATGTACGTTGACGCTACTGCGGTGCGGCCATTCCTATCCTTATGGGCATCTCTGGCCAATCCTGCAACATGAAAAAGGAAAACCTATCATAAAGATACTAGCCAACTGGCGCACGCATGGCGTGTGCAGTGATTCAAAGCTTGTTTGAAGTCTCATTTCGCTGTTTCTGATTTCTCTTACTCCAGGAACTGCTTAGGTCGCTTATACTTCGCCCGCTTATCGGGTTCGTATGAAGCGACCTCTGAAATGCGAATATTTTCCGAGTCGGCTGCTTTTTCAAAAAACTTAGTAGTAATGCTTTTTAAGTGATTTATGGGCAGTGGCATTGAATTGTCGCGTTGTAAATCTTTTATAAAGCCTGTTTTACACGCTCATTTTTTCATCCTTTTTTCATCATTTTTCTGTACAGAAAGTGGATGGAAAAAGGACGTTCGGTTCAGATGCGTACCGAAACTGTATGAACGTGATTCCAGCGTTTTACACGGTCATTCCTGGTCTGTACGTAATCGTGATGAAAATACTTCCTCCAAACGCCGCAAAAAGCGCTGGAAGTTTAACAGTTGAACATCGCATGTACGGAAACAAATTAAATTAGCGGAAAGAATGATCAGATAGTTACGAATTCGCAGAGTAAGGAGTAGAAAGATGAGTGAGGTATTGTGGTTTTATTTGCGAGAGGGTTCACTGAACGCAAAGACTCAATATCACAAACAACACTCAAAATCAAACAACACATGCCCACGCTACGCACCACATATATATACTCCCTGCCGGAAAACTCACGCAATCGAAGAAAGTTTCATAAAGTAACACTAGGGGCGCTGTAGTCAAACTGGATGAAATCTGTACGAAAAAATGAAGCATGCATAATTTTTTCGTACAAATTACATCCAGTCTGCTCAGTATCGACGGGAAATGATGAAAAAATGGCCGTGGCTTAAGAGTGTACCTGGGGGCGCAAAGGGCGACCCTGAGGCGTACATTCTGAACTACTTGCAGTTTATTGAAATAGCTTTCTGCTGCAATTGCCCAGCTAGGGCATGCGCAGTCCATTTGCGAAGGCCCACCCGCGCGACTCGCGCTCTGAGTTTTATACTCTCAGCCCACGTGACTCGCGACGCCACGCGCTTCCGCCACTCCACCTGGCTGCTGTAGCTTTCTAAATTCCTAAATGTTCTCAAAATACTTCGGAAATATTGTATACCTGCGTTCCGGACCTTTCCAGCCACCCCCCTCCCGTTTGCGACTACTTAACGGCGTCCGTCTAAGCCCAAATCCTAAACCTTCGACCCCTGCGTGGCGCCATACTTCCAGCTTGTAGCCGTTTCTAGATTCGTTTGCAATACGTTACAATATAGTAAATTACTTCCTCCAAACATGTGTAGTCAAATTCCATGATTTCTGGACCCTTGATACCGAAAAACTCATTGACGGCGAAACGTCTCCGGTTGTCTGCACATCTGTCTGTTCGCCAGACACGGGACTAGCGCCACTTATTTACCGTTCCTTGACGCACATGAGAAAATTTAAGTGCACTACTGGTTCTCCAACAGCACATAGTTTCTCGCATTTCTGCAAAAAGGCCATTTATTACTGATTTGTCTTTGTCCTTTGGATAATTAAATATTATTAGCGTCTATCCCTATTTGATGTAACAAATCAAACTATCTAACAAATGTATGTTTTGTGAAAATAATTTTCTCTTTACTTGTGACGCTCAGACCATTATTAAAGACAGAATTGTAGTCTTGAATGACAATACGACAAATATCTTCAATATTATAGTTATAGGAAGAAGTCGAAAAAATGTTGAACTAATGCAATTTTCGAAAAATCAGAGATTTCAACGAAAACGAGACCTGCGCCATTCTTTTAAGAGCCAGTTTCAACACAAAAAGGCGGCAACCATTTAAAGTAGGTCAAAAACTTATACAAATATACAAAAAAAGGAAATCAGTGGCACAAAGACCACAGAAAACATTAGTTTTAACACTAGAAAACTATTTAAACTAGCTTAACTAAAACAGCTTGGAATAAACTAAGCAACAAAAATTTTAAAAAATCAATAGAAGACGTGAAATAACTAAAATAAAAGGAATAACTGTGAAACTAGTGAAATAATAGCGCAAGTCACTGGAAGCAATGGCAAGCGATCACAATCCAGTAGATGCGCGGTGTAAGTGGCGTGGTGTGTGTGCTGCGTTGCAGGGCGGGCGCGGCGGCGGGCGCGGCGGCGGGCGCGCCCGTGCGGCGCTGGCTGGAGGAGCTGGCGGCGGCCACGGAGCCCGAGTGCACCACGGCGCTGCAGAGCAAGTCGCTGGCGGCCGACCTGGGCCGGCAGGTGGCGGCGGCGGCGGCAGCGGCCACCAGCTCCGTGCGCGCCCTGCAGGAGCGCTCGCGGCGCATCGCGGCTGAGTTCAACAAGCTCTGCAGGTGACCCTCTTTGTTATCTCTTCTCAGACATCACGTGTGACATTCGTTGTTTGTATGCAATTGGAGTGCATTAGACGCGAAAATTTAATTCATTTACATCCACACAAATTCGACAAACCAAAACTCCGTTCCATTCTCCCAGACCTCCACCCAACAACGAGGAATTATTCTGAGCATTTCAAACTGCCGTATCTCAGCGATCCCATTCTTATATTGCAGCATGATAACTCGTGAAAGATTCTAGCAAAATAAGGTAATTGGAATCTCCAGTCACACAGTCGTTCACACAGTCGTTCACACAGTCGTTCACACAGTCGGTCACACAGTCGGTCACACAGTCGGTCACACAGTCGGTCACACAGTCGGTCACACAGTCGGTCACACAGTCGGTCACACAGTCGGTCACACAGTCGGTCACACAGTCGGTCACACAGTCGGTCACACAGTCGGTCACACAGTCGGTCACACAGTCGGTCACACAGTCGGTCACACAGTCGGTCACACAGTCGGTCACACAGTCGGTCACACAGTCGGTCACACAGTCGGTCACACAGTCGGTCACACAGTCGGTCACACAGTCGGTCACACAGTCGGTCACACAGTCGGTCACACAGTCGGTCACACAGTCGGTCACACAGTCGGTCACACAGTCGGTCACAAGACGTAAAGCACCAATAAGAGTTTTTGTTGCGCAGGCAGCTGGAGCTGGGCGCGATGGAGCACGTGGGTCCGCTGGTGCAGTCGCTGACGGGCCACGTGGCGGAGTTCGCCCGCCAGCAGGCCAGCGGGGGCCAGGCGCTGCAGGCGCTGGAGGGCGCGTGCGACGCCCTGCGCGCCGCCGCCGCCGCGCGCCCGCCGCCCCGCGACCGCCTCTGCAGCGACGCCGCCGCCCTCGGCGCCGCCTTCACCGCCGTCGTCGACGCCGCACTCCTCACCCACATCGCCGTAAGCGCCACACACATTTCCAAAACGTATTCCTCTGTAGGGTACATACGGCATATGCCACGGGTATCACTCATAACGGGGAGTACATTTTGGAAAATTCTTTTTACCAACTTTGCATGAAAAAATTATGGAAACATGAGAAACTTTTAAAAATAAATCATTCTTCTCTTCTTCTAGTATAACGCGTATGTCCACTGCCAAATTGTACGTCACTTTTATTCACATTATTTTAGTTTGCAGCCAGAGAGCGTACAAATAATTTCACTAAGATGCACAGTTTTTGTTAAATCTTCTAAATAAGTCGGTAGTAACACGACCAGAAACTTTTTCATTCGAGTGTTTCGTGCCTGTTATAAAAAGAGAGACTACTTTGAAGCATCCATTGAGGGGCAAATTCAGTGCTTTCCTTAGGTTCCGAATGACTCTGCGCTTCATCCAAACAATTTTCTGATTTTTATTTTATTAAATATAACATATACTTTTTATACAGAGTATCAGCCTACGATAATACCCATTTTTCTTGAGAATCACATAGGAAGCATCTTGTAAAAAACAATGTGTAGATTAACGGAAAATGTTGTGGAGATTTCATAGGGGAAGAACTAAATGCTAATAATTTCTGCATTTCCTCTTAAGTTGAATAGCAGGATGCGATGAAATATTTACGCCTTTTTAAGGTAAAACCATTCCGAGAATTGATTTTCTTCAGATTAAAGGAAATTTTATAGTTGTGTGAAAGTTTTTTTAAAAGTACGTCTTCGTTAAACTAGTCTCAAAGGCAATAAAGGACAAGAAATAAATTATATATACAATTAAATATATTTCCCTGTATGTTATGTAAACATTAATAATATGAAGAAAAAATATATCGACATCACGCACAACCTGGCGGTAAGGCGGGTAGTATCGGGGTCAGGCAAAGCAGCACAGGGCGGCGACGTTGGCAAGGAGCAGGGAGGGTTTGAGCAGGCCACGTCACGCCAGACTATAGTACCGACAGCGTATAAGATACTCTGACAGTTTTCTCACAACGTTCTTTGGCACGTCATGTGACCTGCTGTGAAGCAATCAGCTTGCGAGAATTTGTTTACCTTCTCACAGTCAGGGTTCAGCGTTGCCGTTTATCTCACTAGCATGAAGTCACGTAGGCGATAGGTTCGGCTGTGGCGAAGGTTAAGAACATGATTTTAAGACGTCGGTAAGTGTTTTGATATTTCATTGATCTGGCATGGAGTTGGAGCCAAGTGCTTAGTAATGTATAGCAACAGCGCATCGAACTGTCAGAGTCGCTTATTCGCTGCCGGTACTGTAGAGAGAGACTACACTGTAGGCAGACTGCCTTCCTTTTCCCGCCTGAATAGATGAATAAGGCAAAGGGTGTGTGCAGGTGGTGGTGTCGGTGGTGGAAGCGCCGGCGAGCGAGATGGCGCTGCGCGCGGCGCTGGCGGCGCTGGCCGCGCTGGGTTTGGAGGGCCGCCACCTGAGCGCGCTGGTGGCGGAGGCCGGCGGCGTGCGCGCGCTGCTGGCCGTGGTGCTGGAGTCGCGCTGCAGCTCGGTGCGCGCGGCCGCCATGCGGGCGCTGGCGGCGGTGTCGTGCGCGCCCGACGCCATCCGCTGCCTGGAGCGCGCGGGCGGCGTGGAGGTGCTGGCGGAGCTGCTGGCGGACGACGCGCGGCCCGAGCCCGAGCTGGCGGAGGCGGCGGCGGTGCTGGCGCAGGCCACGGCGCCCTGGGTGGAGGACAACCCCGGCGTGCACGGCCTCGCGCAGCACCTGCCCTCGCTCGTGCGATCGCTCTCCGGTAATGACAACATAAATGTTCCTCATGCTCAACCCCACACAGCTGCCACCTTCGGGTGTAGGCGTGGGCACAGAAGGAACGAGCCCGCTGTTACATGTGTTATAATGGAATGAATGAACACAATTCAAAATATACAATAGGCATAAACGGATGGACAATTACTATACCGTAATTATACCTACGTTTAAGTCTTACCTTAGGAATAAAACGTTTGAAACTAGAGCTACAATAGCACGTTCTTTCACGGGTCAGAAACGGTTACTTAAAATTGCAATACCCAATTCACTCTGTCCATATTCGGTCATTTTGGCCATCACTTGTTAAGGTATCAAAATAGTCGGTTACCATTTTGAGGGAGATAAAATAAGATGAAAACTTGTTGATTGGCGTATTCTAACTGCATCCAGTGATTTTGGCTCCTGAAGTGGAACAATCGTTGACAACACATGCAAGCGTTAGAATGTTTGCCAACACTAAATATTTCAAGAACGGTATTGTGAGGGATCCATTTCCTCTTCTACACCAAACTTTCCGCGTGGTTCACGTCAGCTGATCTTCCACGCTCAGCACGCGTATTTACTGCAGCATCCGTTCAAAGAGCACATATTACTTGGCCGGCAAAGGATTGTCAATAATGCACTGACATTTAAATGTCAACCAACAGCTCTTGACTAAGCGAAAATAGTCTCTGATCGGTATACCGAAGCAATTCGCCGACCAGGGGATGCTCTGCTCGCGTTTCAACAATGAGCGAACGAAGTCTTGCCTGCTGCCTGCAGTACTGCGCCCTGGAAGTGATGTCGAGGAGTACTGCATTTTAAATGTAAAATATTGCTTGGCGTAGTTTTACTCTCTGCAATTAGGTTCGCGGATTTTGGAAAGAAATAAAAACTATTTTGTGCGTGTGATAATTGAAAATGCACGAGCTTAGCCTGAAGTTGTGCCAAGGAGTGCTTATAATTGTTTATTAGAGGTTAGACGCCATGTATAAAATGCAGAAGCAATGTGATAACACTTGTAAAACTAATTACCAATCGTAGCGGCACAAAAAATATTCATTTAAAGATCATACATCAACATGAATTCGACAATGCAAAACTCCGTTCTATAAGTCCAGAAACACCTAACAATGAGAAATTATTCTGAAAATTCCAAACTTCTGTGTCATGGCGATTCATTCCTTGTTGAATCGAAACGTGGTAACTCCTGAAAGATTCTAATGAACGAAGGGTGGGAAATTTGAATTTGCAAAATTATACTAAACTACTAATTTTTAAAACATTGTAAACAACCTTGTTTAAAGAACTGAATTCTTAGAACAAATTTAATTTAAGACCAAAATCTATCTTCAATATTATGATTTTGTAATGGTAATGTTCTGGAATATTCAAAAATACAATACTTCGCCGGCAATAGAACATTCGCTGCAAGGAGAAAACGCGCGAAATCGTATTATACATTTAAACTACTGTACTTCTCCACGCCGCTACCAGAGGGCAGCTTTGTCTGGACAAGCGCGCGCTGGTCATCGCGATTTCAAGTAGTTTTACGTGTTGTAATCTCTCTTATACCATTTCTTAACTTTTCGTGGGAAGTAATGTTTTCATAGCTGTGTCAGCTTGTAACTATTTCATCCGGAATAGGTTCACTTCCTTCCATTTGCAAACATTTCTTGCAAATGCAATGCAAGGCCCCATAAACTAGATAGTTTTCAGAAGCAATACGTCATCTAATGTCGGCCTCGAATGGTAAAAATGTGCTTAAATTTCTCAAAATTTAACTTATTTTCAAATGGAAAGGGAAAAAATATTGAACGTATCATGTGGATAAAGGGGTGTAATTGCACTTGTGGAAAATAAGAAAACTCGCCACTATCGTCGCTCATTTTCTTAAACACGCCACTCATGCAATTATACCCCGCTTCATCGACTCGTTTCGTTAATTACTACAATGCAGTGCCAGCGGTAGGCATAGACAGACCTGGCGATCGCCCGGGGCCCTCCAAGTCAAAGAGCCCGATGATGGGACCCAAGGAGAAAAATTTAGTAAAAAAATTGAAAAAGAAATTAGAACTCGGGAACATTGTTATTGTAATTTTATACGTCGATATTTCATAAAATCTTCAATTAACTTTTTACATTAAATTAGTCTTTACTTATAAGGTAGGACTCTTACAAAATTGAAAAATGTCTGGCAATCCTGAAAATTTTATAAAACAACGATGTCATTGAAAGCTTTTTAAACCTTCAAATTTTCTTCTCTTAACATCCACGATATTTTAACACACATTGTTGCAAAATTATATAGTATATTGTACAGATATTGGTCATGTATTTTCATTGAAATTTAGGACTGAATATCCCGAATTGAAATAAAATAAATCATATAATTTCTTGATACAACTTTCACGTTTTTATTTTTTCCGGGGAGGAGGGGGGCAGCATTGTCCCACGCCCTAAATTGTCTAGCTCCAGCACTGCTATAATGTATTTTATTATAATAGTATCCAGTGTGTGTGTATGTGTCGATTATTTCAAGCAAGTACCATTAAAATTATATTAAAATCAATGAAATCAGCGAAAATGCATTATGCATTCAAAGTGACGGGAAACGGTATGAAAATGACTTGGTAGTCGAAATCGACGAAATATGCAACAAAAAAGGACGTGGTTATTTCCTTTTGTCATAACATAAATTAATTTCTGTAGTAAAAGGCATTGTTCTAAAGTGAAAAAAAAATTTCATTAAAATCCGCCCCTACTTATAAGTAATGACTATAATTAACTATTTAAGGTAAAAAAAATTAATTGCGAATTGTATGAAATATCAGACTATTGTACCGCGACTTATAAAATTACGATAAAGATTTTCTCGAGTTATAATTTTTTTTTTTTTTTTTTTTCAATTTTTCCTCATCAGTCCCATCATTAGACCCCTTGACTTTAGGGGCCCCGCCCTGTCTGCCCATGCCTATTAGCGCCGGCACTGCTTTTCATTCACTAGTTTCTTTAATTCCTATAATGTATTGTTGAAGGCAGGTTAACGAGGCTTGATCAGAAGTAAAAAGGATCTACAACCTAGTGGTTTGCCGACGTTTCGGAAAATTTATTTCCATCCTCAGAGCTGAATAAAATGAGAACGGAAAGCAACACGTGTTTTCTGTAGCATTATTGTAAACGTCCCGTTCACCTGCCTTCAACATTTCATCACTTGGTCGTGTGTTGTGGTGGCGTAGGGCTGGCGGAGCGGACGTCGTGCGCGGAGACGCTGCTGCTGTCGGCGGCGGCGCTGGCCAACGTGACGCACATGGAGCCGCGCGCCGTGTGGGAGCTGCTGGCGGCGGGCAGCGCGGGCCGCCTGCTGCGCGCCGTGCGCCGCCTGGGCGCGCAGGCGTCCGTCTTCCTGCAGGAGCAGGCCGCCGCGCTGCTCGCCGCCATGGCCGCCGTGCCCGAGTCGCGCGCGCGCCTGGCGCAGGAGCGCGCCGTCGTCGCGCTGCTCTGCTTCCTGCAGGTGCGCGCCTCGCCCCTGCAGGACCAGCCCGAGATCGCCGCCGCCGAGCGCCTGCAGCACAAGTCCGCCATCGCGCTCTCCAGGTCAGGCGCTTTTCCTTTCCGCAAACGACTGTTCAGCGAATCTACCTCGTTGTTATAAGCGAACTTTGTTGTATTGCAGACCACACATTTCTACCCAAAGAGCCATCCAGAAATTACGTACCGCAAATTTGGAGTACATGACTACCCCCTCACTCCCTCTAATATTTATGTAACGCTTACGACTAGATCCTCTCTCAATTAAAATGAGTAAAAATCAATTATAAAGCAGAAACAACGAGTTGTATTAATTGTATTTGTGTTATATATTAAAATTTATGATAATTAAAGTGAGAATTAGTTGACGGTGCGGACTGCACATAACAATCAGACGGGGACGATTTTTGAATGAAACTTTGACGGGAAGGTGAGCAAATTTCTGTCAATAAGTCGTACACAAGCCGTCGTGGATAGCGCGGGGGCTCAGAATCTACTGTGTCAATTTAACTGGATTCTAGAATATACCCTAAACCTTTTTTTGAATTTTTTCTTCGTAATCTAAAAGATTCAATCAACATATCATTGATGAAAAATATTTCCATTTATTGTACCAATTTATACAACATAACTTTTTCAATTTACTATGTTTTTGATTTAATTTAATTTGTTAATATCACAATGTTTCTATATGTGACTAAATATAATGAATTATTTCAACAAAAGTTAAAATAAAAAATCAACTTTAATAACATTAAACTAACACTCCTTACCCCTACGTAACTCAACGTAACGCTGCCTCCAATCCCCTCCCCCTCTTTAGCGTTACGTAATTTATGGACGACCCCCTACAGATAAGAAAAACGGATTTCTAGTGCTGCGAAAAATTGATGAGATTTTTATCAAAACGTCTCTGACAGCCCGTTTGTGAACAGGAGTAGAGCCTTAATAGTTCACATAATTTGCCCAAAAATTACTACTTCCCCGACCGATCTTTCCTGACTCGAGGCCGTGCAAATTTGAATTGAATCTTTAGTTTTTGGAGGTACCCACTTTACATAAAGCCCAAAAGATATTTTCGATTTTTTTAAACAAATAGCTGAAACATTTTTCTTGATTAAATTAGAGAACCGGTAAACCCTAGTGAAGCGAGCGGCGGAGGGGAGTAGGAGACGGAACGGAAGAGAAGGGGTGTGCCCTCCAACATACCGCAAAGCGCTCTCAAATCTATATATAAATAAAAGGAAATGTGCGTATGTGTCGTCCCACTACTCGACCGAATTCTCTGAAATTTTCACACTTTGTTCTTATTAGTAATGAGTGTTTAGAGACTGGTTTGAATTGAATCCGACATGTGGGACGTTGTTGATGATTTATTCGTTGATGACTGAAGCAAGCCTCTGAACTCTATGCAACCTGCCTCATTCAAGGGTTAAGCGCATTTTCCCGGCCGGAATTATTACTTGAATCTGACAAATAAATCAAATTTCCTCAATAAAATATCATAGCCAACCCATGCCCAAATTTAAAGGATAACGTTTTAACTATATGATACATGACAATCGTGTTCATATACCTAGGACAAACTCATACTTGCGAGAAAATGTTTCATCTATTAGAATTTGTGCACAGCGTAGCATAAAACGTGATTAACAAAAAAAAGTGACCAGCAGTGTGTGATGTGTAATAAGCTGCAATAGCGAAGCATAGTAAAGGACTAAAACTTCCCAAAATTTTTTATATTTCGTGTCAATTGAAGACGTCTCCGAAGAAAGACAAGAATATTTCATATTTATTTTGCTTCTCACGAACCTCGTCACCTTTGTGCACACAACACTTAGTATATGAATGGCCTCTTTCTTACAACACTTCCACTCGAAGCTATCACACAACTCATTCCACTTGGACAACCTCATGACACGTTCATTGTACACGGAAACCCTGACGCAATCAATCCTTACTTTTGAATCCACTTCATCATGGCCTGTTCGGCACCACATTTATTCTCACTCGCGTCTCTTAACACAAACACCCGACACATATTTCGTAACAATTTTTCCAAAAATGCCCAAACAAAATTTTCTTCGAAAAGACTGCCAATTTTTGTTTCATGTTTCCAAAATATTAGTTTTCACGTAATAGTGAGTTATGTGTTGGAATCACACAACATTAAGAACCACTGCAACAAAAGAAATGGAGAGACTCGAAGTTACTGAGATAGCTTGGCTTGTGATTTACATAGGTCGGGCTCTAATCCCAATGAGAGTGAATGTTTTCGTTTTTTAAAGAGCGTAGTACACTGCAGTCCACGGCAGAAAGCCATTTACATTTCAACTTTTGAATTTTCAAAAAATGAATGTGAGCGCTTCAGTTGGCTAGTATTTTTACTTTCTCGCTACCGCTTACATAGTAGAAAGTTATGTAATGCCGCCTGAAAAAACTGCGAATTTTCTGAGGAAAAACTATTATTACAGGGCCCTGGAACGAAAAAGTGGAAAAATCCAGTTGCTAAATTTAGAAAAACAATCCTCTTACAAGTGACGTAGCCAGAATCCATGCTCTATGGGACCTTTATACCGAAAAACAGTATGACGGCAAAAAGTCAGTCAGTCCATCCGTCCGCCCGTCTGTGAACAATGCAATCCGTTCAGCCAATTGTCTCCAAAATTGATATTCCCCAACCGATCTGACTTACGTCGCGACCCCTTGAATTTGAAACCCATATTTTAATTTTGGGGAGTACTTTATATGAAACCCCTGGAACGTTTTCACAAAATAAAAAGGTTCCATCATTTGTGATTAAATTTTGTCATTGGGTAGTGTGAAGGGCGTTTAAGAGAGTGGAGCAGGTCTCATTTTCGTTGAAAACTCTAATTTTTCGAATATTGCAAAAATTCAATTTTTTTTCTGCCTCTTCCTACATGTACAGTTATAAAGATAGATTTTTTCCCGTAATGAAATCTGTTCTTCAAAGATAATTTTGAAATAAGGCCATGTACAATTTTTCGAAAATAGGAGTACTTTTCAAGTAATTTTGCGTGAAAGTACGGACGAGAAAGTACTTGCTGTTTTAGCAGCACTAGTTTTCAAGTGATTTGCTGAAGTGTTTGTAGGATACAAGTTGCAATCTTATAAAACTTAGTAACTGTTACCAGTAATACAAGAAGTACATTTTGTTAAAGCACCGCCAGTTTTTACTTAAATGAGTGTGTCATTTGTGAGGGAGACACTTTCTAAAACCACATGAGTCAATACATTCTCAAAATTTCATAAGTGTTACTTAGAAATACAAAAATTCAATGCTACAAGACTTGACCCTGTACAAACTAAGTTTAGTAAGTGTTTAAACGTTAGATAAGTCATAATAAAAAGAAGAAATTGATACATGTAGCTGTTATTAATAACGCACAATGCAGAGGATAGCAGACTAACATTCTTGAAATTTCAATACCATTTAACCAAGAATGAATCTGTACAGTATCAAGACAAATGCTCACTGATATAATATGTCAATAATAGATGTGGCTGAAGAGGGTGTTCCACCTAACAATCCTGGACTATATTCATGAGAATATCGACAAATTCTTACATAATCATAATATTGTCATGAAATTCTACAGAAAATATTTGCCATATTAGCATAAAGTAAAGGTAGATCATTACATTTGTTTAAATTAATTATTTTGTTTTCAGGCTTTGCAGTGATCCTGCTGTGGCTGAGCAAGTAGTAGTTCTACAAGGTGTCGCACGGTTAGTGCGTTTGTGCAGAGATGAAAGAGAACGTAATCACAGTGATGGAGTTCTTGTGGCATGTTTGGTAAGTGAACAAAAAGTAATAATAACCAAAAACTAATAATTCAAATGCAGATTTTTTTTTCCAAATACATACATCTGAAAAAATTATTTTTAATTATGTATGGAATCTATGGTAATAGTGTTATCATTCCGGATGGTGACAAACTCATTATGAATTAATTTTGCTTAGCAGAAAATAGAGTTAAGCAAATACTACATTGACTTCTGAAAATGATTACAGTGAAAATATGTTTCCCCACCCAGAAGTGCTCATAATAAGACCAGCTGATGGCGTGCAATGCGCAGAAGTTGTGTCGTACCTGAAAGAAAAGGTCAATCCAGAGGACACACTAACTCAGATTAAAGCAATCCGGCAGACTCGTGGCCGAGACGTGGTCATAGATCTAGGCAAAGATACCCAAAAGCGGGAAGAACTTTACGAACGCCCTCACGGCCGGCCTGGGCGAAAGTGGATCGGTGACAAGTGGTGTGCCGCGAATCACCATAGAAATTCGCGACCTAGATGTTACCAGAAAAGAAGTTCAGGAGACTCTAAAATACACACTGATTAACATGAAAAGAGAGCCCCTTGTCTCCCTCTCGAAAACCAACGCCAGGCAACGAAAGTATGCGGTGGTGGAACTTGACGTGAGGCCAGGGCCCTCTTAAAGGCTGGCAAAATAAAAGTGGGCTGGATCATTTGCATTATTGGAGAACGGTTGACAGTTACCCGCTGCTTCAGATATATGCGGCACGTGCACTTTGCCCGAGAATGTACAGGGCCAAATGTGGAAGATCTTTGCTACAGACGCGGAGAGTAGGGCCATAGGGAAGCAGAATGCAGCGCCGCAGCTAAGTGCATCCTATGTGTAAGCCACGGAAACCAGCAGAATCACTTGCATCTCCCAGGAACCAGAGCCTGCGCCATATTTAGAGACGCCCTAAAGAGGGCCAAGGGAGACGCCACGAAAAAATAGCCCGCATTTTACAAGCAAATTGAAACAACAGCAAAACGGCGAATGACCTCCTCAGGCAAATCGTCGAAAAAAGCCGTCATCGTTGTAATTAGCGAACAATACAGAAACATAGACGACCAGCAGTTGATAACTGACACCTGACCCGGGCACAGCAGCAATATGGAGACCGGACCCCCGTAGCATGAAGGCATAAGAGCAATGGGCTGGAGATGCATGGGTAAGGTGCAAAAACATCGCCTTCGTTAGCTGCTACTTCACTCCAAACCAGAGAATTAAGAACTCCGAAGAAAATGCCCTTCATTTCCTCGAAGATCCCTTACAGAAAATGGTAGGCGAAGTCCTCTTTGCCGGGACTTCAACGGCAGGGTCCTGGAGTGATGAATGCCTAACACAGACACCGGGGTAATACTCATCCTCGAAATGGCGGCACGGTTAAAACTACTCGTGCTGAACAGGTAATAAAGCAACGTGTACGAGACCGAGCTGCCTAGGGACCATTCCAGACATATCTCTGCCGATGGAAAAACTAGGAGGCAAAATCGAGGACTGGAGAGTCATTGATGCCTTCATACGAAGCGACCATAACTGCCGCATCACACCTAGACTTTGGAACACAGACAAAATGGACACGGCGAAATTAAAAAAGGAGAACGGCAACGAAAGAACGCGCTAAAAGAAGATGCTGACAAAACTGATGAAAACAACGTGGACGACCTAGTGGACACAATAATGAAACTAATCACGTGAGCTTGCCACGCGACAATGCCCCGAAAAATCAACATCGCCACCAAAAGATCTGTCTACTGGAGGAATGAGAAGATGCCCTGAGGATGGAATGCCTCCGGCTTAAACGCCAGGTTCAGCGCGCCAAGAAAAACGCAAACGCAATTGACAACAAGATAGTTGCAGATAAGACAGCAAAAAAGGAACTGAGAAGGGCAATAGCTCAAAGCAAGGTCGGAAAGTGGAAAGAGCTGCTCCAGGACGTGGAAAATGACCCGTGGGGACTCGGTTACAAGCTGGTCACGAAGAAATTAGGCGCGGGCCCATCGCCAGAGATCATGCACGCAACTACAATGGACGACGTCGTGGGATCACTCTTCCCAACTCACTCGACGAGACAAAACAGTTCGACACACGCAAGGAAGATATCCCTCTGTTCTCCAGGCAAGAGCTTAAGATAGCACCGGGCTCCCTCCAAAACAGGAAGGCTCCTGGACCAGACGGGATACCGGCAGAGACACTCGCAACCGCTCACCCAGAGCTGTTGCTAAACATGTTCAACGCATGCCTAAGGAAAGGTAGGTTCTGCTCAAGGTTGAAAAAGGTAAGACTCGTCCTCATCAGAAAGGGCAAAGGACAGGTGCACACCCTTCGTCCTACAGACCACTGTGCATGCTCGAAACAGCGGACAAACTCTTCGAGAAGCTCCTGAAATCTCGCAATCGAAAACGCAGGAGGCCTATCGAACAGACAGTACGGCTTCTCAAAGGGGAAATCGACGCAATGCAACAAATAACAACCGCAGCAGCCAAACAGAAGAGCGCAACCATTGGTCCAGACCCCTTTGCATGGCCGTTACCCTACACGTGCGTAACGGCTTTAACTCGGAGCATTCCCCTCCATTAACCCGGAGCCCTGGGAGCATTCCAGATACCAACATATTTCCTGTATATGCTCAAGTCACTACCATTTCATCATTCCACGCATCGTCGGGTTATTCCAAAAAACCACAAGCCCAACTCGCGACGCTGGGTAAAAAAAACAGCCCGAATTACACACGATTGCAAGTTACGTACCCAGCGACCATGGGCTGAATCTCATTATCTTGCTGTGACAGATCAGCTAATTAGTGCTAGGAATCCTCTCCGAAGCATTGGAGCCCCTCGCGACGACTCTGTCAGACTTGAATAAACTAGATATTGTTAATCTTTCAAGTACAAACAAAGAAAAAATCAAGAAATGCTGGACAATGCCTCTCATTTGTACATTGATCTGGATATGCACATACATTTATATTATCAATTACTTAAATTCATAACTAGGTGTTACAACAACACATATTTTCTCGCATTATTTCTAAATTTGCTTTTTTTAAAATTCAGAGAGTTCAATGAAGATCCGTGCCATTCTTTTAAGCGCCCCTCCTTCCATCCATGGGAAAAAATTGAAGAATAAATTTTGAGAAAAGGTTTTTTTTATTGCATTAATTTCGAGCACAAATTATGCATAAACTACTCGTTATTTTAAAAAAAATTGTACCTAACCTTCTTTGGGGAAAGCTGATTTTTTACAACAGACTTTAAGGCAAAAATCTCTTTCTTCAATTTTGTAGTTTTGAAATGTTTTTTTACAAATTTTGGAAATACAGAGAAAAATGGTACTAGCACCATTTTTTTTACCAACTCTTGAAACATACAAGGAGAAAATTTAAAGAAAAAATTTGAAGTGGTTTTTGAGAAAAAGTTTAAAAATTACCTATATTTTGTGCAAAATTACATGAAAACAACCCATATTATCAAAAAATTGAACCTATGTGACCTCATTACAAGATCTGTCTTTACAGAACAGATTTCATCATCAAGGAAAAAAGTCTCTTTCTTCAATATTGTAGTTGTAGGAAGATGGCCAAAACAAAGCACTTTTGCAATTTTCGAAAAATCAGAATTTCAATGAACATGAGACATGCACCAATCTCTTGTGTGTTCTTTACACTAACCAAGGACAAAGTTTAATAAAAAAGTTTGGAGACATTTTTGAGAAAATTTTGAAAATGTTTTGACGCTTCATGTAAAGTACCTTCAAAAATAAAAATATTCGTTTGAAACTTCCACAAGTCTCGAGTTCGTTCAGATCCTTTGGGGAATATCAATTGTGGAGAAAATTGGCTGAACAGTTTAGGTGCTAACATTGACCAAACAGACAGACAGACAGACAGACATTTTGCCATCAATAGATTTTTTGGTATCAAGGACTCACAAAACATGGATTCTGGCCACACCTCATGTTAGAGGATTTTTTCTTCTAAATTTAGAAATTGGATTAATCTACTTTTTCGTTACCAGGGCCGGGCAATGAGAGTTTCTCTGATGAAAATTCGTTGCTTTCTCCCCACAGCATTACGTAACTTTCTCTCAACTGTGAAAGGGGTAATGAGAAAGTAAAAATTGAAGTACCAAGATGCTATACTTAGCTAACTTACACTACGATCAGTGAATGAATCAAAGTAAAACCAAGACAGACAATAGTTTCTCGCAAACAGGGCACTGTATTGGTCTCACAGATTCACGAAAGAAATTAAAATGATATCCAATTCATCTTTTAAAGAACATACTTTTGTGACCCTTAGCATTCATTATTTTCATCAAAGAAGATATGAACTACAATTACTGCTGATTATCTTGACTACGACTTTACAATTACTGCTGTGTAGTTTATGGCAATTGTTTAGTTTAAAAATCAATCTAAGAATTAGCACATGAAAACACTATGTTAATTCAAAATTCACTATAAATTCATTGTAAATAACATTCATTTTGAATATATAACTGAACCTGAGAAAGCAAAACAGAAAACTGATTTTTTTGTATACCAACATTTTAAACAACTTTTTTCTGTTGCAAGAAATTGTTCATAAAATGGAATTTTTCTGGAATAGTCCCTCCTCCCTGAGTGACGTCATAATATCAAATATATAATGAAACTGCAAAACTGCTTTTGAAATTTGTTTTCGTAATTAAGTGTAAATTTATTATCTTTTATAAACATATAATGCTATTATATGACGGACAAATTAGTGTACACAACTCGTTTAAAATGTTGCTTTATTGCATTTGCACAAATTTGAAAAGTTACTCCTAACGTTGCAAGAACAATGTTTCATACAATAAAACATTGCATTATAAACTCATTGCATAATGTATCATTAAATGTATGAAATATAAAATGGTTAAAATATGTATATAAAGTTGGTAAAAAGTTGAAAAAATGTAAAATCGAGGTGTTTATGGGGGTTTGCAGCACCCCTGAACCCTTTTAATTGTTTCTTTGGTGTAGATGTTCTTACATTAAAAACCAATATATTTTGCTAACATCTGTATAGCCTAATAGATATTTATATACAGTACAATCAGCAATTCTGCAAGCGTTTTTATTTTAAGTTCTGAAGTTTTCTCTCCTATAAGTGACATCAGGAATTTTCCTGAATCAAGAAATAAGCATTACTACAGGACTTTGTAAGTTCTGATAAAAAAAAAATTAAAAAAGGTTTTTCAAAAATGTTTTCTCTCTCTCTCTCTAGTGGAACAACGCCTCACCAGTGTCTCTCGCACACAAGCTTCCATCTTCTTTCATGTGACAGTCTCATTGTCTGTTGCATACCATCATATCATGAAAGTCTTGGTCTGCCTCTCTGGGCATTGGTACCTGCCACCTCAAGTTTTCATTGCCATCTTTCTTCTGGCATTCTTCTAAGATGCCCATACAATTTTAAATGTCACTCTTCTATTATATCCACTATATCCAAAATGGGACCCATTTGCTACCTTATATTTTCATTTTTGGTTCTTTCCATTAAAGTTACACTTCAGCTATGTCTATCAAATTCCATTTCCATAGCTTTGACCTTGTCTCTTTGTTTTGAAATATCTCACAACTCAGCACCATAGTGATATGCTTTCCACTATCACTTTAATTTCTAATATACACTTTATTGGCAATATTTTTGTTCCATATTATTGAATGCAATTGCCAGATAGATTTTCCTTGCTGAATGTGATGTTTAATTTCCTCTTCACCCCCTTGGTCTGTTAAAAATTGTTCCTAAATATGGATATGTCTAACAGCACATAACAACTGAGCCATCGTCCACTATTAAATCTTTTCCTGTCCCCCCTACCACCATGTACTATGTCTTTCTGAAATTGATTTTCAAACCCCATTTTCCTTATTCTTCATTTAATTTCCTTGACATGCACCACCTCTTCATCCAATGCAAATATCACCTGGTCATCAGCAAAATTTCGTGAATGTAACGTATCGACATTTCATTTGCTTCCTGTCATTTTACATTTATTCTTCCAATTTTTTAGAGCTTCTCCTTCATAGATTTTGAATATGGGTAGTGCAATACCACTCTGTCTTAGCCCTTTACTTATCTTTATTTCTTTTGATACATAATCTCCCAACTTGACATAGGCGATATTGTCCAAATATAATTCTCTAATGGCCTTTATAAACATGCTATTAGTATGTTGGTTTTCCATGGCCATCCATAATTTTTGAAAAGATGTCACTGTCGTACACCTTTTGCAAGTCAGTATAGTCTAGATATGATTCTAGGTTATGCGCCAGCTGCTTATCCATAACTTATTGTAAGGTAAATATAATATCTACGCAGGATCTACCTGCTCGGAATCCACTTTGTTTTTCCATTCCATTTATTTCATTTTCCAATCTAATTTTAATAATTTCATCATATATTTTATCAAGGGAACTCACAACAGTGATAACACAGTAATTACAGCCTTCCTCCAACATGTTGCTAATGTAGCCCGCTAATGGTTTTTGGAATCCCACAAACCCCGGTCAAAAATGGTAATAACTAGGGGATGAATTTTGATGACCTAAAACATCGCCAAAAATTATCAATAAAATAATGCTGTAAAAATATGATCAAAACCACTTCGGATGAACAATTAAAGGTGTTGGACTGATGTAATTCAGGCTTCTTCTATTCGTTTAAGTGAACTCGGCTTTAAAACTCTTAGTTTGGACTGTTTTTTACCACGAAATCTCTGTCTTTAGTTATCCTGAAATTGGCTTAGCCTACAATGACGCTAATAGGCATCACAGGAGCCTTAGATAATATACCCACAACAGCTGACATTACAATTTCTGAGCAAAGAAATCGAATAAGCTACTCAGGAATTCTGTGGACAACATTTGTTGCATCTCATAAATATTATTTGAAGGAAGTACCATTAAAATGATATGAATATTGATGAAATCGGCGAAAAATGCATTAAGAATGACGGGAAAGTTAAAAAATGATTTATTTGTCAAAATTGACAAAAAATGCAAAAACCTATAAAAATGGGTCATATCCTTTTCTCATAATATAATTTCTATGCTAAATGGCATTTTTCTAGTGAAAAGAAAATAAATGACATTTTTATTAAAATCCGTCCCCTAGTAATAACTAAAACTTTACATTTTTCACGTTGCGTGTGTATTGAATGTTAAAAAACAATTTGGAGAATGTTCTATATTTTCTATTTGATTTGGATATACAATTATTTTATTACAGGCTGCATTGAGAAAGATTGCTGCAAACTGTGGAACCCAAGTAATTGAAGATCTCGATGCCCTTGAATTGGTGGAACCTCGATTGCTAGACTCATTCCTTCTTTACTCATCACGACAAGAAAGTTATGTGTAGAGATCTCTCAACACCAAAGGTATATCTCTTAACTCATCTGTAATATTTATTGTTAAAACATCTGCTTTAATTATCTCTAAAATGTGCCATGTTTATCATAATTTCCACATTTACATCCCTTGGTTGATCTCCTCCAGAAACATGACAAATATGGAGGCACAAATAGTAATTTAATTTTAAATTTACACAATTCTTCTACTTATTTCCAGATTGTAATTCTATATAATCAACTGCAAAGTGATCATTTCAGGACAGAACACCAAGGTATTGATGTTATCAATTAGGTTTTCAGAAAATAATTCGTTACTGTACAGTTATTGTATAAACATTTTTATTGTTTTTAAGATGTATAAATTACAAATATATTAAATGTGTGTGTATGTTGAAGAAATTTATTTTTATGTATTCTTACTTATCCTACAGACAATTTATGTGCTATTAATGTGTATTTGCTGTTTTTCTTTTAAAACAGTGAAAATATACCTCAATTCATTCAACACAACTTACAGACTATAAAACCTTCTCAGATTTAACATAAGTATTAGAATGTATTTTAAATGCATACAGGTTACACTGCATAAGTCCATAAAGTGATTAAGTACCAGGCAGTCTCTTCAATCAGCAAACTTAAAATATACAACTATATTTGAAGAATACTAACATTATTAGCCAAAACGAGAAGAGAGAAGGATTCCTTGTTTTATTACACAATCAACATTATCATTAATACCCACACTGTTCAGTAATTCAATAAATTCATAACAAACAAGTCAGAAATGCCTGGATGTAGTCTATAACACATGTCAATATAGAAATCTGATCCTACTCAAATGTTTTCCTTTCAAAGCGTTTCATACGCATATGATATTTATACAATTTCACTCACAATTAATTTTTCATATTTTTAAAAGGAAGCATCAGTCTCAAACAAAATACTGAAGAAAAGCAGGTACATATTTATTTATACAAAATATTAATGTGTACAAATTACACAGCACCTGCAATGAAACTTTAAAATTAACAAGCAAACTCTGATATACTACTTGAAAGTATATAATACAAAAGTGTTGTTGATTGCTTTATCTCAATATGAATCCTAAAAGTTTTCTTTAAAGTCTAAAATGACTAAAAGTAATGAACTGACCTAAAGTAAAACAGTTTTTGCTAATTTCCCCAAAGGTTAAACCAAAATTTTGAAATGAAATGTTTTTTTTTTACACCCCCAATTTCAATGTACCAACTGTGCAATACTGCATTATACTTTATTTTATTAAAGATTATAGACCTTTATAGACCAAATAATTGAAAGAATTTTGGGGAACAATCTGACATTAACACAATAGTATTTCAATCATTCAGTTTCAACTAAATAAATGTCAAATATTATTAATGTAAGACCACAATTAAAACTTAAAGAGGAAATATCACAAATTTTATTTTCTGGGCTTGATTAATTTGGAAGAAGCATTCTTCAACAAAGTAAACTGTACGGCAAGTCATGTTCAATAACTGTTTTTCAAGTACAAACATTCGCAACTCAATGAATAAACAATTAAAATTGTACATATATAAGTTTCTGTTTCTGCTGAAGAAAGCTGACTCATTTTCTCTATTAAAAACGAGGTGTATTGCTTGGTATTAAGAATCTTCAAATATTTTTTTAAATTATTTTTGTTTATTTTATACACAATTATTATTGTTATTAATATATACAACTTTACCGATAATATAAAAAATATTAATATTATTTTACAATTGTACACATTGTACTGTAAATAAAATAACGTTGGATGACCTATCACACAGTGGAACTCCTTAAAATTCTGAATGTTTCAAGGGAAGAACACTAATGAATATTTCAAACTGGAGTTGCACACTACAAAGTGATCAAGAAATATAACACTGAAAAATATTCTTTAAAAAAATATCACTCAATAAATATTATTGGTAAATCACGTATCCCTCACAATGGAAAATGATTTCTTCCTTTACACTCATTTCACATTTAAGGCATTTGAATGCACTTAAATGATGATAATTATTCACTCAGAACACTATTGGTATTGTCCAACAATTATATTAATTCATCCTGGCCTTTCCATAATGCATCTGTACCGATACCAACAACAACAAAGGAACTTATTTCTTTGGCAACTGATTTACTTAGGTGACATTCAAATAATTACCGTTGCTTTCAGAAGAGATTTCAGCTTCATTTGAAATCAATTTTCTTAGTCTTCATGCTTCCTCCAAACTGTGAAAAGAATAAACTTATTATGAAACATTGCTAAAAGGTTGATTAATATGAAAAATAAGCTTACTGTTTTCTCTCTAATTATTAGAATCAACATAAAATTCAGTAGGTGAACTTACAACTATGATATCAGTATTCAACAAATATATTGCCTAATTTTCTCAAAATATTTTCTGATTTCTTAGGTCAACAAACAAAGTAACTGAAATCTTTAAATCAAAAGCTTACCTCTAAGATTATGACAGCAATATTTTGACATTCAATGCAGTCTAATTAGAAAATTTTATTGCAACTCCTAATATATCTACATTAAATTTGAAAAACAAAAAATACATCATCATATTTCATTGTTTATGAAGGTATTCTTAGTATAATATAAAGTTATTACAAACCAAAATTTTCTATTCAAATATTTATGTGAGAAATGCCCAGATACCCCAAGGGAAATTTTGATCCAAGTGTAATAAAATCATAACTTATTTTAGGACACTGGAACCTGGAATTGAAAATATGGGAGTGGCATACCATATTTACAAAAATGAAATAGGATAGCTGCATTAGACATGGCAAGGATTAGATGCAAAGAACATAAATTTTAGCACTCAGCAGTGTCATATGATGGAATTAGGAAGGAATGGACAATGAATGGTAACACATTTTAGTGTCAGTGTAGGCATCAGGACAGAGTAAACGACTGATGGCAGACTGTTTAAAGCCAATGGCAAAATCAGTGTCGGAAAGTTATAAGACAGGTGAAAACAGAGGTGACATTTTTCATCAAGACCTTAATTTTGATAGCTCTTCAGACATTGTAGTGATCACTTGAGAAGCTATTCAGACATGTTAGTGAGTATTCATAGCAGTTATTTATAGTCAGTAGGGGACATCCTTGTGGAATTTTTAAATATGGGAGATAGAATTGAGAGTTCAGATTATTCATGTTGCGAGAATGTTTAGTCAACATGACTCCTGTGAATGTTGAAGTAGAAATGTCCATCTGAGATGTTTGAAAAGTGATTTTATGTAAATAGTTTGTATTTTATTATTAGTAGGCTTAGGGAAATCAACTCTGTTAATTGAACACATTCACAGCCAAGCACATTCTCGCTAAACTACACCTCGGTACAGTACAGGTTTTTTGTGCACGTCTCCCTGCCAATGGCATTGACGCACTTCTATTGTATATGCTAGAACAGAGAAACTTGCACCAATATTTATATAATATTACATAAATAAATTTATTTACAAAAATGTACGAGTCCATATAGAGTCATACAAACACAGCTACGCAGCTGTTAATATTAATTAGACATGCCCACACACAAAACCATATGGTCTCACATGGCAGCCAACATGTTAATAATTGTTACTATTTTGGGAAATCAATGTTCAGATTAAAGGGTAACAATTTTCAATATTAACATCAAGATAGAAGAACAGAAGATTCCTGGTGAATGTCAAAACAGTTTGTGGAAAAACTTCACTTCATCATCAACACACTTCACAAGTACAACTTCTTCACAAATCTTAAGTGTTCCGGAAAACATCATACAAGTAAATGTAATAAGTCTTTGCAAAGAGAAGATTAAACAGACATTCAAAAGGCCTTAATAGATCAAAGAAATATTTTAATTTAATGGAATGCCAATGAAAGTTATTGCATAAATTAAATTTTTTTAAAGAAAATAACAAAGTTCATATCAATAAACAATGTAAATATGTTATTAGAAAAAGAAGGCTGATTCATTTAATAGTTAATTCCACAGACCAACCATTTTATTTTTTAACAGAGTAAGTTTTCAGAGAATACCCTGTCTGTACTGGATGTGATGTCAACCCACATAAGTATTACTCAACCATAAAAGAGCGTTCATAAAAATTATAATAAAAATTACATGATTTAAAGTTTTAAATGTTTTCAAATACAAAAATATGAAAAGCTTGCAAAAGAGCTGGTTTGGCTTATATTAAATGCTGATATCAAAAGAGCTATATAACAATGTTTTAAATGACTTATTCTCTGAATTTCAGGTTTTCACATTTTCAACAGAATTACTATCCCTGATTTAAACATAAATACTACTATTTGTACATCTCTTGCCAAGTACAAAGCATTCTTCAAATTGTATCAAGGGTTTACAAAAGGACACAACTCTACAATTGCTAATTTTTGAGAAAAAGTAAAAACGGATTTGGATACAAGATTTTAATTAAACTTTCATGATTTTTCCTCCTCTTAAACACAAATGTTCCTATCTGGGACCATCATGACTCAATACCTTTGCTCCATCCTTCTTTTTCCCTTTTTTTTCACTTGCTTACCTAAGAAGACAGTTGATAACTAATTTGAACTGTATTACAACAAAAGCACAAAAACTGTGGAGGTTACTGTTGATTTAATATCTTCCTACAATGAACTGCATTGTCAGATTATTTAGAATAATGACATCCAAAGATGCTTATCTCACAGGGGATTTCTTTCTGTTTCAAGTAACTAGAAGTGATTTTAATAAATATTTCTTAATGAAACTATGACAATTTTGTTTTCCCCATTTCACAGTCCTCCTTAAGTTTGCTAACTCCAGCTTCCCTTGTAAGGGAATTTGTTTAGGGCTCCCTGTGTGCATGAATGTCATCTCATTCGCTACTTGCTTTGTCAGTTGGCCCAACTGTGAAGTTTCCACACAATATGAATTGCTTCCAGTTTCGTTTGCTTGTATGTTTTCACAAGGATGGAAAGTCAATTTCTTGACTAGCAGAGCGAGTTTAAAATCATGGCTGTTTTGACATTGGCGGAGAGGAGGCAAACGTTCCTAAATACTTTAAGGTTTAATTTTTTATTTGTCATTTATGGGAATTAAATATGTTCAGTTCATTTCATAGCAAGGAGCACAATCATCATAATTTACTTACGCTTCCAGTAACCTCATAACCATGATTAAGCACCCACCTCTACTATTGGTCAATTTTTGCTGGAATCATTTGTGATCACTTCAGTCAGGTTCCACAATACATGTTTGTTTTGAAGTGATCTTACATTTTTGGTTTCTCAGTTTAAATGAAACTTACATTTGTAAATTTTTGCCAAATATCAATTTTTTCTAGATTACATTTGAAATTTTACCACATGATAATCTTGTTGAAAATTCACTCTTTGTGTTGAAATTTTGTTCCCAAATGGAAAATTGACATTTGGCTTAAAATATTACTACATTTGCAAAACTTGTCAAGTCAGGAATTGGTCAGAATAATTGAAGCAGGGCCAGGTCATTGTTGGAAGATATACATAATTGCCTTAGCAGAAAAGAAAGATATAAGTTTTTCCAGGCGAAAAATGTAATGAATAACATCATACTTAATTCTAGTTATACACTGAAAAATAACTTCACATCATGAACCAAGGACCAGTAATATTGAATACTTCATAAGATGTTCAGTATCAATGAGTCTATACTGTTCACTCAACCAAAATATTCACCAAAGTTAAGCAATGACTTAGGAATAAAATTCTCAACACCCACAATTCCAAAGATGTATGAAATTATACTTATTCTCCAATTTATATTTCTTGATTCTTGGTGAGTTAGGAGAGAGTCCAATCAGGAGCTTCAATTTAAAAATCAAAGTGATGCCCTCTTATAACTCAAAAGATCAAAAACTTTAAATCAAAGAATAGCAAAGCACAATGAATCTCACTGCTGGGATCCATGAAATATGAAATATTTTGTTGCAGATAGTACCCAATCCCTTGTAGATGGAAATATTTAATGATTTATTTATGTCCTATTTATTGACAAAGCTCAAAGACAGATTCAGAGCACTTGGTACAGTAAGAGAAGAGAGAACAACTCAGGATATCCTCTGATTTCTCTGAAGAAATGCAAACAGAAGATGACTTCAATTCTTTACAAAGTCTTTTATAGTAAGTGTTGCTTCATGACAACTGTTATCACATTGAATTTGGAGATTTAAAATAACAACAACAACAACAATAATAATAATAATAATAATAATAATAATAATAATAATAATAATAATAATAATAATAATAAAAGGCATTGTAAGTGTAGCAAGAAGCGTTGCGAACAAGACTATGCAAGACATACAAAATAAGAAACACTGAAATTTTTATGCTACTTAACATGAAATGTTTAACACAAAAATTGTTAAAGAAATCGTGGAGAGGCAAACCACTCTATGGGAAATATCTAGAAAAACTGGACAAGGTGCAGATCAATAAAGATCAATCATTTAATGTGGCTTAAAGGCAGTGTCATCGCTGAACAAATGTCAAGGTAGGCAAAACAGATTTCAACAAAACAGTGGTGGATCCTGAGAGGGGGCTTGAGGAGTCATGCCCCACCCTCATTTCCATTTTTGGTAATTTTATTCAGTTTACTCACTGAGTATCATTCCATTCAAAGGATTATTTCAAGTAAAGCACAGGCAGTACTTTCAGATATTTAGATTCTTAAACAAATTGCTAGATTTTTTATTTTTCTAACAATAATTCAGAAATAGTTTTCAGAATTTTTTTTTTTCAGGCATTTAAGATCATACAGATTACATATAAAATTTTCATGTCAAATATTCACCCCTCAATTCAAGTACTCCCCTCAATCAAAACTGACAATAAAGACAGAACAGCAATGACTTAGCTTAATTTCACTACCTTTTAGACATTTGTTTGAAACATACACAGATTGGATTTTCTTGCTTTCTCCTGTGATGTACAACCATTCTCACCATAGGGTATGCTGTTCTAAAAATTTGTCTCTTTTCTACATCATTAAGGCCTGAGAAAACAGTATACATAGTAGTATTTGTACACTAAATTCAAATGAAAAATAAATACTTCCTTAATAATTGATTTTTCCACTCATAAGGCAGTAAAAACACGATCATGGCTTGTATACGAGAAGAGACCGGAGTGCTCTTCCATGCAAGCAAGCAACAAGAGAATCCGCTGACCTATGCACAATGCACCAAAGCATGGGCACAGCATGTAGTTCTAGGCTCACTACAAGATCTTTTCTCAGAATATGTTGTGAAGCAAGACAACATCTTGGCATGCCTACCTGAGAGGTGCAAGCGGGCGCATCTCTGCAGGAAAGATGAGATTGCATGGCACACGGACGTTAGAGAAGGGAGTCGCTACTGTTAAAGGGAAGTATGAAGCCAAGAATTGGGAAGCAGTTATAATAGCTGCCCAAGATCTGGTGTTGAGAACATGACGTTATGATAGCAGTTTCAAAATTTCCCAAGATGATAAATGCCGCATATGCCAGGAACAAGAATGCATTGATCATATTGCCTCAGCTTGTCCAATTCTAGCAAAGACCTAATACTTGAAAAGACACCACAGCGTGTGTTGTTACCTCCACTGGCAGACCCCCACCGCCCTCGAAGTTCCAAAGACATGTTCCAAGTGCTACTGTAGCGTCGCCTGGTCCGGCGCCGGTGCGTCGGGCCGCTTCGGGGAAACCCGCGTTAAGCCGGATGTGGGTGGAGGGGGCGGCGCCACGCCGCGCCGGTTGGAAAAGCCCTTAGGAATCCCGGCTGGAATTTCCTTCAAAAGGACGCTCGTGATGCGAGTCTAAGAGATGTCGGTTGTAGCTCTGGAAAGGCTGGCCAGCGAGCCGTACGACGCCCGCCGCTTGTAGGGTGGGGGCGAGCCGTCGGATATTTAAGGCCGCGCCGACACGAGCCTCGCGGGATACGCTGGGTGTCGAAAGACGTGAGGTATCTCCAGTGCAATCCTTGCACGTGATCTTCGGGTCGAAGATCGGTTGGGCGACAAGCCATGTAACTGGTGTAGTTACGGGACTCTATGTCCGACAGCTTCGCACTTCGCGTTGCTTTTTGCTGCTTCCGAAGCAGTGGTTCTGGGCGAGGCCTAGGGGACGGTCGCGGGGTTTCGCGGCTAAGAGAATTGAAAGGTTGCCAAGGGGCTAGATTTTTGTATCATATCATTGTACATTAATTGTAAAAATCTGTAAATATATTGTATTTATTCAATCAGAACAGTCGTCTGTGTTTTTCACTCTAGTACGTCACAGACTCGGAACCTTTCTTTTCTAAAACTGGTGGCAGCGGTTATCGAAAACTCACGTCGGGGCGCTCGCAGCAAATTCTGCCACTTTTCTTTTCTAAAACTGGTGGCAGCGGTTACTGTTAACTCACGTCGGGGTGCCCGCACCAATTCTGCCATTTTTTTTGTCTAAAATTGGTAGCAGCGGTTATTGTAAATTCACGCCGGAGTGCCTGCGCCAATTGTTGCAATTGTAGTTCAAAATTGGTTGCAGTGGTGCTTAGAACTCACACCGGGTGGTTGTGCCAATTGCAGTTAATAATTGGTTACAACAGATTAAAGACTCACGTCTATCATTCAGCTTTGTGGAAGCAGTCACTACGTTCGCAACGAACGGGGAACGCGGAAGTCTGCAGCAGCATCCGCGGGGACATCAGTGCGGCATCAGAGCCATCGGTGCGCGCTGATTAATCAGAACAGCACGCGTAAAGACAGTGTACGCAGTTAAACGTGAATACGCGTCGTAAATACGTGGCGCCGGCAGTGTCGCGCACGCCACGAGAAACCGAAAAGTGCGGTGTTTCGGTACGGTAGTTTCGGGGCGGTACAATCCGACTCGGAACCTTTCTTTTCTAAAACTTGGTACTGGTACTGGAACGAGCTGATATTGGCACTGGAACTTGATCTGCTAATATTTGCATCACCGGAAGAACACATCACGGACCGACCTGAACGAGAGGAAGGAAGGAGGCCACAAACCGGATCCAGAAGGCGCTCACGCGACACCGAGGTCAACTGAACGTAAGTGTGTTTTTTGTTCTGGCCGGGGATCAATTCAGGCAATATGGCTTTCTTAGCGGGTTATAGGAAAGAGGTGCTTGTTAGGGTCGCGATGGAGATGGGGGAAACATTAGAAGGGAACGAGACCGTGGTTAAGCTTAAAGCGATCATTACGGAAAGCGAGCAGTACGAGGAATCATTCGTGAAACAACTCGCTGACCAAGAAAAAGAACAGGTTGCAGAAATACGAGAGCAGGAAAGATTACGCGATGAGAGAGAGCAGGAAAAGATACGCGAAGAACGCGAAGAGAGAGAGCAGGAAAGAATACGCGAAGAACGGCAATTTGAACTTGAAAAGTTAAAACTAACGAATCAGGCTCCCACGCGTGTTTCCATAGGTAGTAGCGACACGGGAAATCGAACTAATATTCGTATCAGCCAAGTCATGGACAAATTCAAAGGCGAAGGCGACGATATTACGTTGTTTTTAAGTGTTTTCGAGGCGCATGCTCGCCAGCTTGGTATTGCGCCGGTCGAATGGGTAAGCCATTTAATGGGTTTACTTCCTAATGAGGTGAACAACTGGCTCGTAGTAGGATCCGATTCACCGGATCAAGATTATGACCTAATTAAAGAACAATTATTAGATATGTACAAGTTCACGGCAGAAAAGTGCCGGCAGATGTTTTGTAGTCACGTAAAAGGTGCAAAGACCACTTGGAACGTCTATGCACGTGAATTAGCTAGTTATTGTAAAAAATGGGTCTCAGGTTTAAAGATCGAAACATTTGAGCAATTGCTAGATCTCATTGTAACAGACCAGATGAAGCGAAAGGTGCCGGCGGTTATGCGTGACCATTTCATTGATGTGTGGGGTGAGGTTTCTGCGTCCCAAGATTTGGCACGAAGGCTGGACACCTACGAAAACAACCGGGCTAGCGGATATAAGAAGGATTTCTCGCGGTTCGGCAATAAAGAGCAGGCAGGCGAACGGAAATGGCCGAAGGCGACGGAAAGCGCGCCGACCACTTCCAAAACGGCAGTGCCGAAGGTAGCTAGTAACGCGGAGTTCGAGAAGCCGCAAGAACGGACGTGTTACTTATGTAAAAAACCAGGTCACATAAAAAGATATTGTCCTCAACATAACAATAAACCTAGCGAGAAGATGTGTCACGTGGCCGACGCTAGTGCGCCAGAGTTATTGTCTCCACACACATTTCTTGCCAAAATTTGCGGCGAAACAGTCACCTGTCTCCGTGACACGGGGGCCACGATCGACGTCATCAACGCAAAGCACGTCACGCCGACACAATATACCGGCGAGTCCGTATGGGTTCAGCAGCCCCTGGACGAAGCGCCGAAAAACCTACCGGTAGCCAAGGTAGAGATTGTAGGGCCATTCGGTACTCTTGTTACAGAGGCCGCAGTCGCGAAGAATTGCGACTTGCCTTATTACATTTTTAGTAATCGTTCTGCTACGATTTTGAAAGAAATAAAGCAAGGTTTCTTAGAACCACAGCCTATCTGCGCTGTGCGGACTAGGGCGCAAGCAGTTGCTGAGCGCGTAAGGGCAGAGGGGCCCCCGGGTGCAGACAATGCAGGAAACGAAGCGCCGGGCGACGCGCCGCAGACAATAGAGGCGGTAGAGCCTGCCGAGAGTACAGGAAACGGCCGAGATCAGGACGCGTTCCAGGTAACCGCTTCGGAGGAAACCGAGGATGACAATAGAGTTGGTCAGGGCGAGGTCGACGCCCCGGGCAACTCAGAATCAAACTATCAGGAATCTGAATTAGATTTCGGTAGCATTGCTTTGGCTCGTTTGGACCCCACCGAATTTGCTACAGCTCAGAGACAAGACAAGGAGCTCGCGCCGTTGATTGAGCGTGCGGAAGGACCCGAGACGGATCGGCGCGATTATGTTATGAAAAACGGCCTATTGTTTCGTGTCCGGCATAGTAAGCGCGGAGAGCAGTTCACTATGTTAGTAATACCGCGGGTGTATCGTGGCACGATCTTAAAACTCTGTCATGAAGTTGCTCACGGCCATTTGGGGGTCACAAAAAGCAAAGATGCCATGGCCAAATATTTCTTCTGGCCGAATTGCTATAAGGATATTGAAAACTATGTGCGTAGTTGCGACAGTTGCCAACGAGTAGGAAACGGCGGCGAAAAACTTCGCGCGCCTTTGAAAATTGTTCCTATAACGGGCGAGGCATTCGAGAAAGTGAATGTCGACGCGTGTGGCCCATTTCCAGAATCGGTCACCGGAAACAAGTTTATTTTAACGGCGATGTGTTTAGCCACGAAGTATCCCGAGGCTATTCCGATACGGGACCTAACTTCGGTCACTGTAATTGAGGCATTACTAGAATTATTCAGTAGAATAGGATTTCCACGCGAATTGCAAACCGACCAGGGCACTTGCTTCACGAGTGCTTTGACAGCGGAATTCGCCGAGCGGTTTGGCATTAAACTGGTGAGAAGTTCGCCGTATCATCCTCAATCAAACGCAGTCGAAAGAATGCATCGAACTATGAACCGGCTTATGAAGGTTCTGTGTTTGGAGGCAGGGACGGATTGGGAATGCCAACTTCCCGCTATTATGTTCGCGTTGCGCACGAGTGTGCACGAATCATTAGGTTTCTCTCCTGCCGAATTGGTGTACGGGAAGAATCTCCGTACCCCCATGACACTTCTTTATGAAAGGCTTGCGGGAACTGCGGAAAGTGAAGAAAATTCTGTAGTTGAGCATGTATTCAAATTAATCAATCGTTTGAAACGTTCCCGTGACCTAGCTCACAATAGAATGGCTGAAGAACAGCAGAAACGTAAAGTGTGGTATGACCGGAAGGCGGTCTCACGTACTTTCGAGATAGGCGCGAAGGTGTTGGTTCTCGCACCTAACAGGACGCGGAAGCTCGCGGTTCAGTGGATAGGGCCGGGCGAGATTCGCGAGAAAATTTCGGAGCATAACTATGTGGTCCAGATGCCGGGGCGGAAGGAACCCCGCGTCTATCACATTAATATGCTTAAAAGATACCACCAGCGGACAGAGTACTTGAATGTGCTTAGTTCTACGACAGTGACAGACGCAGGTGACGAAGACGCGCTAGATCGCTATGCGCTTAAATTGGATTGTTGCGACTTTGACGCGGAAGAAATGCTGAGCGGGACTGAGGTCGAACCGGAGTTTCGCGACGCTCTGAAAACGGTCATTTGTAAGTACAGGTCTATATTTAGTGAGAAACCCGGATTGACAGATATCACAACTATGGATATCGAGTTAACTGATACTAGCAAAGTGGTTCGAAGCGTACCCTACCGTACATCGCCGAGGCAGGCTAAGATATTACGGGAAGAAATCGATAGAATGCTTCGCGACAATATCATTGTGGAGGCGGAGAGTGATTATACGTCTCCCATGATATTGGTTGAAGCACCGGGCAAAAAACCACGGCCCTGTATTGATTATAGGCGCCTCAACGAAATTATTAAGACCGAATACTTTCCGTTACCCAATCTCGAAGAACGGATAGAGCAGGTAGCTGCAGCTAAAATTATAAGTGTACTGGACCTTTGCAAATGTTTTTGGCAGATCGGTCTTACGGAAAGGGCACAAAGGTATTCGGCGTTCGTGACCAGTTTCGGCACGTACCGGCCGCTTAGATTACCTTTCGGAATAAAGAACGGTCCCTATCAATGTTGTCGTATTATGGGCACCTTGTTGAATAAATGCCAAGAATTCGCGGTACCATACCTTGATGACATCGCGGTTTTCAGTAACACTTGGCAAGAACACATTCGACACCTAGAGACGGTCTTTCGAATATTAAAATCCGCCAAATTGACAGTGCAACCGCGCAAGTGTTTGTTCGCGCGGGCTAACGTAAAATATCTTGGATACGTAGTCGGTAACGGGAAATTGCGGCCGGCCGAAGCCAAGATACAAGCAATCCAGAACTTTCCCAGACCAGAGTCAAAGAAACAAGTACGTTCTTTGCTCGGTTTGGTAGGATACTATCGACGTTTGATACCAGGGTTTGCGGAGAAGGCGGCGGCGCTGACCGATGTGCTGCGTGGGCGCGAACGCCAGGGTAAGATCGTCTGGACAGAGGCATGTGAAAGATCTTACAATGAGCTGCGACAAGCTCTCAGTGAAAAAACAGCGGTATATGCACCTGATTATAACAAGGAATTTCGAGTTCAGGCAGATGCTTCTCGGAGAGGTTTAGGCGTGGTTCTCTACCAAGTAAATGACGAGGGAGTAGAACAACCAGTCGTTTTTCTAAGCCGTAAATTAAATGATGCCGAAATGAATTATGGCACCACAGAACTAGAGTGTTTAGCGCTGATTTGGGGGTTGGATAAACTTAAAATTTATCTCGACGGGCAGGCCACAATTCAGGTCGAAACCGATCACAATCCGTTGGTCTGGTTGCGTAATACGGCCGGAAAAAACCCCAGATTATTACGCTGGTCTCTTTTAATCCAGCACCTCGATTTACGCATCAGGCACAAAAAGGGCTCAGAAAATGTTAATGCAGATGCACTTAGTCGCATGTTTGATGATGTGAATTGATCCACCGGCGAGAATAGGGAACACGCACGTTCATGACATGTATAAATGTCGGTGAAATTCTATGTAAATAATTTTGTAAATTCAAGGGTAAAATTGTTTTCTTGTTTTTTTTGATATTTTTATATGTAGATACATACATGTGTCAATAAATTCAGTTAAGAACGGCACATGATGTATGTAACGAATTCCACAATTATGTAATATTTCAAGAATTATTATGTAATATTTCAATGTAAAGTAAATGTTTGTATTTCAGGATAATATGTAATTCAAGATGCGTCAAGAATACTTATGTATATTTATGTATATAGGAGTAAGGTTTAAATGTACTGGCAACATAGCTTAGGTGAAAAGGGAGGGGGGACAGCCCAGAGATTTATTTCACACATTTCGATTAAATAGGGTTTGATATTTTGGTATAATTATGTTCATGTTCATATAAAAATTAGGATGTAGAGGTCTCACGACCAGGTAACTTAGCAGAATTTTTTTCCTGGGCATATTTTGCTGCGAAAAAAAATTCTCACCCCCCGGCATGGGAGGGTCTGTAGCGTCGCCTGGTCCGGCGCCGGTGCGTCGGGCCGCTTCGGGGAAACCCGCGTTAAGCCGGATGTGGGTGGAGGGTGGCGGCGCCACGCCGCGCCGGTTGGAAAAGCCCTTAGGAATCCCGGCTGGAATTTCCTTCAAAAGGACGCTCGTGATGCGAGTCTAAGAGATGTCGGTTGTAGCTCTGGAAAGGCTGGCCAGCGAGCCGTACGACGCCCGCCGCTTGTAGGGTGGGGGCGAGCCGTCGGATATTTAAGGCCGCGCCGACACGAGCCTCGGGGGATACGCTGGGTGTCGAAAGACGTGAGGTATCTCCAGTGCAATCCTTGCACGTGATCTTCAGGTCGAAGATCGGTTGGGCGACAAGCCATGTAACTGGTGTAGTTACGGGACTCTATGTCCGACAGCTTCGCACTTCGCGTTGCTTTTTGCTGCTTCCGAAGCAGTGGTTCTGGGCGAGGCCTAGGGGACGGTCGCGGGGTTTCGCGGCTAAGAGAATTGAAAGGTTGCCAAGGGGCTAGCGTATCATATCATTGTACATTAATTGTAATCTGTAAATATATTGAATTGAAAGGTTGCCAAGGGGCTAGATTTTTGTATCATATCATTGTACATTAATTGTAAAAAATCTGTAAATATATTGTATTTATTCAATCAGAACAGTCGTCTGTGTTTTTCACTCTAGTACGTCACACTAATATCCTAATGAAATTACGCAGGACTCGTGGAATTTCTTAGAACCTAATATTTTCCGTGGTTACTAAAATCCATATGTAGTCTGTTTCTTCTTTGATTGGTTTCCTACCCTTTACCCCTTCCTTCTCTGTATGTGAATACAACTGTTTACGTGTCAGCACGTTACTCGAAATACAGCCAGGTTCATTGCAGTTCTAAATAATCATTTTCCGTGAAATAAGTTCAGATTGTACTCTCCCTCCATCTATCTAAACAACCTGTTCCTATTGGATTAATATACAATTTACAATAATTTCTGACGTAGCTTAAGGATCAACGGAATGCTATTTTAGACACCGTAGTAGAGGATCTCACTTTTGAAATGAAAATCATTCGAATGTTACGTATCATAAAAGATCCTCCAATATCCTTATTTTTAATGTTTGATTCGTGTAATCAACTGATAATTAAATGGTAGCTTGGCGCTTCAAAATAAGTCGGCTGAATACACGAAACGGTGGACTTCAACTTCGTATCGGACGTCCAACCATTGAGAGCCACGGAGCCACAGCCACGGAACATCCAAATTCCCTTCACCTGCCCAGTCGCTTCCGTATGAGCCGATCACAATTGCGTAAGTCTTTAAACATTTTTACTGATTCGGCGAGAGATTACCTCGTTCTTAAGAACATTGTAGTACCTGCTTCTGTTAATATTGCTAGTCTGATTTTAATAAAAGTTTCAAGAATTCGTAATGGACAGAGCATTCAGGGTCAAAGTAAACCTTTCCAATTCAAATCTTCACAAAATTTCAGCAGGAATCCCTCTAATTTCAGCAAGGCTCGCCACTATCACCAACCTTATTTAACATTTTTATTTCAGATTTATCATTTTTAATAAACACTCAAATACCTTTATATGCTGACGACACTGCACTTTTTGCCAAACATCACGTGTTACAACCAGTTATCAATTACCTTAAGGATGATCTTATCTATTCACAGACTGGGAGGATCATTAGAATATCAAAATCAATCAAAGTAAAACATAATAAACCTTTTTTTTTACTATGACAAATTAAACCTCACACACAATTAAAGATAAACAATGTTGCTATCTAATGGGTGGATAATTCCCTAGCGGTTAAATATCTAGATGTATTTCCTGATACTCAACTCAAATGGAATAAACATTTGCAATCCACAATCATCAAAAATGGTTCAACTTTAGCCACTAATCAATAAAAAATATTATCTAAAGATAGACCTTCTAAACCTCTTGGAGATGTGAAAAGGGGGAACAGCTTCATGCCCATGAAGTCTAGCGGTAAATCTGAAAAATCATGTCAGTGTTTTGTGAGTCGATGGCGATTTCAAAGAATAATGCCAATGCACATTACCACAGGTTGTGTACATTCCCGTTTTGTTCCTAGAAATTATTCTGAAGAGGTCGTTTATCAATGACGGATCTTACCGATTATATGTACCTACCAGTCTTTGGATATGACCTACAAATGTTCTGGCATCTTCATAAGAACTTGAGATTTATAACTTTTGTTTTTTACGTAAGTGGAAAACAGAGCGCTGAAAATTAATTGCTGTCATTATTTAAAATAGTGTCATGATTTTTTTATTATTGAAGCATGATAAGGTTTGCCTTTGAAGATATATTCATTGAATATGCTTATGCTCCTCAGAACCTATTTTGTCAAATTTTCTAGTTTGTCTTCCGCCTGCCAAAAGGGCATGTATTTCCAAAAATACATTCACTAGGAAAAATTAATCCTTTCAATTTATCTTGAGGCAGTGCATAATTCCTAGCTAATTGAAGTAATCGACATTTCCCGGCACTTATCACAATAGTGTCGGGAAAGGAGTGAATTCTCTCTAAGGAGTATAGTGGAAGTAGTGACTTTATTTACACTCTGGCGACGTCCCATCCTACCCCACACCATCCCCTTCCCTCTACTTCCCTCTCCCCGCCCTTTCCCCCTCCCTTCTCTCCCACCTCCCCTGCCCCTCCGATCTAGTTCCCTCCCATCCGAATGGGATATCTTCTCTCATCCCATCCCGATCCATCCCACTCTTTAGTTTTATTAGTAAGAATCCGGATGTCGCGTCTCCCATATAAAATCTTCTCCAAATTACGATCTTCAATAACAATGTTGTTATGAATCAGTTTATTATTAATTTAAGAGTTAATATCAGAACCCGTTCTACTGCAGTAGACCTCTATTTATTCTTGAACGTTGTCTCTGTTTTGTTGTGCGACGACAGGAAGCATAATATCTAAGTCTATCAATCTCTTTGTTTTCCCGTTGCCAGTTGTTTTATTGGTTTTAAAATCTACTGCGTAAAACATCAGAATTGCAGTCAAAAGTAGATAAACATTCACATTAATACTCAAAGAAATGAACTTCACGTTCCGTTGAAATCATAACTGATTTATTAGGTTGATCCCATACGTGCTAGCGTCTTTTCTGGAAGGGGCGTCATTTATCTTGAGAGAAGAACAGAAGGAAGGCGAAGAAACAGTTATGATAAAGTATTTTAGAGAAACAAGGTCACTTGAAAGCAAGTCTCAACAAAGAAGATCGAATCGAAAACAGGACAAAAAAGGCAATTTATATTTAGTTCCTGTAACCGAGATATCCTCCAAGATACATTACAATAATTCAAGAATATAGGTCACAGATGGTCAACATATTCTGTGTTCAGTAAATTATTTCGCTGGGAATTGGGTTGGTGCCAGACATTCGCAGGGAAAGATTTAGGTTACCTGAGAGGCATTGATAAGTGATGTCGTTACATGATTGAGTCAAAGACAATGGCATGCCACAGCGCACCCAACAATTATTTATACATGTTGATCGACAGGCTGGTTAATGTCAAGCCGCCAATAAAAACGTTGCGTCTCAGAGATATTAAATACAGTGGTTGTAAATCATAAAAAGTATTTACTCGTATTTCATGATCATAGGGAATACCACGTGTGAATTTCGAAAGTATGGATAAATTCACGAGTCGCGATACGAAGTACTAATTTATCGATTTCAAAAGAACGTTTGATATTTACTAACAATATTTCACAAATACAACATTTTTGTATAACAAGTGATTTTAATTAAATGTATTGAATTAATATGCTTATATATTAATAATGGTTATGTAATGCATTTATATGCAAATATAATTCTATGCATTAATATGCTACTTATTAATGTTATTAAGCGGATGTAGAGCAAATGACTGACGCGGATGAAGTTTGTAAACTGAGATGACAGCCAGAGGTTATAATCAATCGTGTCTGTGTACTTTCTTGATATCTGCTCGTGGATAAACCAATGAATTACCATTATAGTGGTGGAGGATATTTTACACAATTCTGTTGAAAATAAGTGTTTGTCTACATTCATTTTGTGAAGATCAGGATATAAAAGGCCAAGGATGTGAAAAGGAACACTTTCTTTATTTGAAATCTGTTTTTTATATGAATGTGAAGTTGTTGACAGAAATAAACATTATTTTTATTATATAAGAAAACATTTTTTCAAAGACAGCAGAATGGAAATAATATGTTCACCAAAACTCTTACGTTAACATTGTTGGACAAGAAGGAACCTGCCGAACGTTCGCCCATTTCCAATGCAAAGTGAATGTTAACAATAAAATCAGGCAATGTCTTCTCACTATCGAGGTACTACCACCTACACTTATAATTATTAGAAAATAGTATCAAATATATTTAGAAGCACATGTGAGATGATGAGATTAAAATGAGATCAATTAAAATAGTTTTACCTACTTAAGAAGAACTACCCTATTTCTGGAACAACTTTTCAAAATATTGTAATGCAATGAGAATAGATGTGTCATCTATGGCTGAATCGTTGCCCAGCCACATCCTTGGAAGATTAATTGAATTAGCTGAAGCCATCCCAGCAAGATCAAGAGAAGGCTGAGAACGCATTGGAAAAGGCACTGGACGTCGAGTGGGGGTGGGGGTGGGTGTAGGTGGAATTGCTGGTCGGTGGGAGCGACCGCAAAGGCGATTGGGCTGCGGTGAGGGGCAGAGGAGCTCTCGGACGCCGCGTGGGACTCGGCGCAATCGACCTCTTCTGCTCGCGGCCGCTGCTGGCGTCCGCGGAGGTTCGTGCGCGCCCGCACCGCCAGGGTGCACGGCGGCGCCGCCCCGCACGCCCTCCTGGCGCCCTCGGCGTCCGCGCCCGCCAGCGACCGAGGCCCTACACACCTAGATCGCAAGGGATCGCTAGTAGCGCATCCCTTTATTATTTATTAATTTATTTGGTAAAAAACAGTCAAAAACTGTATATGACGTTTGGGGGAGAAGATTATTTGTGCACGTTTTCTTGAGTACCAGAATCCCTTCGCAATAGTTGAAAGATTAATGACAGTTAAAATAATAATAATAATAATAATAATAATAATAATAATAATAATAATAATAATAAAATTTTAAAGGCGCCAGAGTAACAACTTTTGAAAAACTAGTCATTTTTGTTTCCGGGTTATAGAAAACCTCCTTGCAACGGTAAACGAACTGCGCATTGTTTTTTTCTGCATTGCTAACAATACAGTAACTCACCGTCAGCTCTATTCTTACCACCACAAGTAAAAGGAGAGCTCGACAAAACGTGCGTATAGTGAAGCTACATTTATGTCCAGAAGAAAAATAAGGAGCCATCTCAGCATTTGCTCAATAGATCTGGGGAACTGGAAAAAACTGATCGAGATGGGGGTCATTGGTTCAGAAGCTGTCTTTTAGTTTGCCTCTGCGCCGCTGATTCCTTCCTTTCGTTTCTATTTGAATTGTGCGGTATTGTTCGTGAGCTGGGAACCACCAATGTACTTTTATTTATTTCCTCTCGATCGACAAGATTTGTTCTTCGACAATGTTAATTATACAGTACACAGGTTGTATCTTTTAGAATGGCCATCCATAAACAGCGATTTTTAATACTTTAATTTTTAAAACATTAATACACATTGTGCTAAGTTAAATGAAGCAAGGTTAAAGGAGGTTGCAGTATTAATTCAGTAGACAGCTAGGGGAAATTAGTCTTTTGTTCTCTAGATTTGAATTGGTCTTGGAAGTATCTGGATTAGATACATGGCTATGCAGCATTGCGATCTCGACTGAAGATTAAGAAGCATGAGGAAGAGTGAAGGTTTTGATAAAAAATGTGAGCTATCCGTATTATGTGGTCGTTTAATGAAGGTACATTTAATTCTCTACGAATCTGGATGTTTGGAATGAACCAGGGTTCATTTAATTTTCTTCTTAAAAATATATTTTGAATGTTATTTTTTGAAGATTGTTAGGGGCAGCGCATTTCCAACTGGCCATGCATAAGTCATGGTTGGTAGAATAAAAGATTGAAATAATATTAGTCGGCACTCAGCTTTCAATGAAGGGAGTGCATAATTAGACACCAATCTACGAAAAAGCAGTGATAAAATACTCGAAACTTTCCATATTGCCTTCGATTGTCATCATTAGTTCTCAACTCCTAAACACTGCCTGGTGGGGCTGATGGGTAAAAATGCATTATGAAACGTGATGTAATGATGGGAATTAATACACGAGTGTGATATTACGATACGAGTGAGGAACGAGCGAGTATTATAAACTGCATACGAGTGTATTAATACCCATTACATCGAGTTGCATACGGTGCTTTTTTTTTTACAACTTTTATAAGTTAAACTTTTACATTGATTTTTTTCGTGGTGGTTGGCACGCTGGATTCAGCTTAAGGCCACCTAGCGGACAGATCCCTAACCCTACCCTCGCATGCTGTCGCAGGGGGTTGTAGTACTAGTCCGCCTGCGAGGAAGTACTGCGCTAGTCAAATAGGATCAAAGTGAAATTACGATCCAACTTATTTTAAATAATATTCCACGAAAAATACTAATAATAAAAGATATTTAAACTGACAAGCATAATATAATTTGAAATGCCATTTTTAAGTACACAGTCGAACAAAACATTTACGAGAACGATTCTCCATGACTAAGTGACAATTCTTGGTTTTTAAGCTTCTCTGTGATGAACAAGAACCTGTATCATAATTAAATCTGTATCGTAATGAGTATCATTATACAACTGGTTGTAGCCATTAAATGACAGCGTTATACAATGGGAGTAGAAAAAGTATATTAAATTGCGGTACAGATTGTGCTTTTCAACGCCAACGCGTCCGGCGCACAGCGGCGGCCAGTCCGCTTGCCGTCGGCGCAGTCGGCGCCACTGGCGTCTCTGGAGAGCAAAGTGGGGAGCTACGTATATAAACGAAGATAGCCGAACAGGCCAGCGAACTGAGCCAGTTGTCGAGCGAGCCGATCGGACTTCATGGCACGAAGCTTTAATTCAACATTTGTCAGATTTATTTCTATTTTACAATGGTCGTTAACGTAATTAACCAAACAGGAGGAAAGAACATGGAGGCTTCCCTGCGACACATAAAGAATGCACACATCCAAATGATTCTTAAGATGAGTATCCGCATAAAATGCGTTGGGCAGACTCAAGGATGTTTTATGTTAACACGAGGGCGGAAGGCCCGAGCGTCGTCCTCACCTTGGACACGCGAAGCGAAGCGTCACAATTCCGCGGGAAATCTTTTGATCAAGGAAGGAACTTCTGATTAAAACTAAGCCAATGTAAATGACTTGTGTCTCGGGAGGGCTTACGCTCTCCGATCGCTCGACTGCGCTCAGCTGTTTTCACGGCTCCGCAGTTTGCTCTCCCGAGACACAACCCCAGCTTCATCTGTTTCTCACCACTACCTTCCCGGAATCAGTCTAAAATAATTATGGAACAATGAAGAGTAATATTGAACTCTGATCATTCGAATCCATTGGCTTTATTGCATAAAATTGTAGAAGTACAATGTTGATGATACAGATTTTTTCCTAAAATAATATCTGTTCTAAAAAATATATCTTTAAGGAAAGACATATACATTTTTTAAACAAATAGTTTTCCAGTAGTTCTCGAGTAAAACTCGTGTAGCATTTTTGTTGAACTCTCTGAATTTTAGGAAGTTGCAAAAGGTAGAAAAATGCCAGAAAGTTCGTTATTTGCAGCCCCATAGTTCTCTCAAAATATACGAGAATTTTTTTTTCATTACAGGATTTATTTTTCTATCACTTGATTCAAAATTATCATTCATCCATTTGTATATTTATGTATTGTATTTTCACTGATGCTCACTTCTTATATGGCAAGAATATAGATTTCCTCATCTTAAGAAAACCTTGAATTACTTAAAATTCAAAGTTCATTCTGCTCTCGAACAGTATAGATTCCAAAACTTCAATATACATTAACTAATTTAGATAAGGACTCTCCTAACCTTTGTAAAATATACATACACTTCAATATACCCCAAACACCATTTCTGTTGTAAATTACAACAACAGAAGAGCAACCACAGCTGAAGATAAAACAAAAATATTATCAGATTATTTTGCTAATAATCTAAAACCAAATCGTGTTACGGACGTTTCATTCAATAGCAAAATAATTTATTTCCTCGATAAACAATACTCATTTGTGCCACTGTCAATTAATTACATTGCTCTATTCAAGGTAACAGAACTAATCAAAAACGCGATAAACAAGAAATCCGCGGGAATCGACCATGCTTCTGTGAAGGCACTTAAAAGCCTTTCTAATCACAGTGTTGCCTTCTCAACAAGCATCTTTAATGGATGGCTAAGACTTGGTTATTTTCCCAAAGTATGGAAACAAGCAGTAATCAACCCAATTTTAAAACCTAACAATCCCCCCCCAATGACCCCGATAGCTGCAGGACTTTAAGTCTTCTATCTCTATTAAGCAATTTATTGGAGAAATTAATACTATTTAGACTAAACAGTTTCCTCCCTAATAATAACATCGTCCCTTCATGTCAGTTTGGATTCAGGTCAAACCATTCTACAGTCCACATACTCTTAAGAATTACTGAAGACATCGCCCAGGCCTTTCATAATAAGAAATACATAAGAGCAGCTTTTTTGGATTTCGCACAAGCGTTTGATCGTGTCTGGCACCAAGGCTTACTTTACAAATTACGAAACATAGGAACTCCCGACTATTTATTCTACATAATACACAATTTCATCTCAAATCGCTCTTTCTCAGTCTAATTAAACAATTATATTTCTCCTCCCTCAATCATCCTTGCCGGACAAGGGTCCGGATCTCTCTCACTTTGTTCAACACATTCACTTCAGATATACCCGTTCGAGACAAACACACGACAGCGCTTTATGCTGACGACACAGTCATCTATGCAGCAGACTCATAGCTTTTCTCCGCCTTACATTACTTGCAAGACACGAAACATTTTTCAGAATATGGCATCTTCATGGAGACTTAATCTAAACCCACCCAAATACTAATCTAAAATGTTCACTCTTCCGCACATCAACAATCCCACTCTCATATTAATGATCAAAACGTTCCTTGAAATCCTCCAAATAACCCTATAAAATATCTAGGTGTGCTCCTTGACACCAAACTAACTTGGAAAGCGCACATTTTAAATAAATGTAATAACGCACAGGCCGCACTTTGTATCCTTTAATAAACAAAAAGTCAGCCCTTAAGACAGACGACTCTCCCTATTACTGTATAAAACTGTCATTGGTTCCATAATTACATATCCATGTCCGATCTGCAGAGGAGCTGCACCTTCGGTACGTAAAACTCTCCAAACATTCCGAAATAAAATCCTTCGCACAGCCGTCGAAGCGCCCAGGTACGTGTCAAGCAAGCAACTCCACAGAGAGTTTGTTCTTCACACGATCGATGGTTACATCAGTCACCAATCATTTTTTTTCTTTCCTTACCATCTTCCCCTGCAATTTCCATATTTAAGGTAGTAAAAACATATAACCAACACCGAAGAATCAAATCGAGATTCCCAAAGGATAAATTTAAACCCGCCCTAAGGAGAAATGCATGATTTCACAAACTTACTTTTTATTTTATTTTCTTCCTGTAATTGTCTTATTCTCTCAAATATTCTCGCATAGAAAACTATTATTTATTGAGGTCTCCAGTGGGAGTATCGTCGTTGTCCTATAACACTTAGTACTAAGCTTGCTAGGTTATAGTTCATATACAATCTTGTAAAGCGCTTACTTCGCCATATAAGAAAATGAAAAATTAAAAAATGCCTATATTACTCATATGTGTATTCCTTTGCAACGCCAGACACTATATTATTGGACGGAAAAACGGACTGAATGATTCAAATATTTTATCTGAATAAACTCTCTGATCAATTATTTTTGTAGATATTTTTGATAAACATAATATTGAGTCGTCATAGTTCTCATGATGCCATTTATGCGGAAAGGAATATGGAAATCACGTTGTTTAGAAATCATATGAAAGAAAGATTTTACAGACAATACAAAGGGTTCGATGCTTGTACAAGCTACTACCATAAAATGCATCGTCGACTTGCTGAAATGTTGATGCCGGACAAAAATGTAAGCATAATAAAATCGTGTGAGTAGAGCGTAGAGCACGATAATCTGAACGCAATAACGAAACACAAAGTATCGTGCATTGAGCGCCAAATGCCTCCTTTGCTGTTTCCCAAGGGCTGTAGCTTTTTACGGACGTTTTCTCTTTCGTAGCTTTGAATTGTCGGTTTCAAGCAGTGAGTATCGAAAGTTTTACCATCACGGGTGCGTCATCTTTCTTTGCTGGCGGGAATAGGCTTACGAGTTTGCATGAATAGGATATCTCACACGACTTATCGTATCATGACGTACCTGGGGTAGCTGAGACATCGAAGGTTTGAAGACAATTTGGAACCCCTCTTTACACGGAAAAAGGAGAGACCTTCGAGACCGATTTATTTCCCCGCATCCATTTCTTTGGTGACTGCTTCCATCTATTCACGGGTCTCTGTTTTGCATTTTTGTTGACTTCAGTTTGTTGGTTTCTTTCTTCTGTATGGTTCTCTTCATGCTTTCTCGCATCTCCCATGTTACCATCTCAGGTTCAGTTCTATTGCATATCGACTTCAGTTTGCTGGTTTCTTTCTTCTATATGGTTCTCTTCATGCTTTCTCGCATCTTCCATGTTACCATCTCAGGTTGAGTTCTATTGCATCCGTGATTCCCACAACGATAGTTTTTATATCATTGTTTCCAAAACTCGCATTAAACATGAATCAACTTGCAGCATTAAACACTGCAGACGAATGAAACTAAATCGGAATCCTAGCCATTTTATATTGGAAAGAATATTTACGAATATTCCCCACCTATGTAGTATTACTTACAAATCAATTTCAGAATTCGTTTTAAATTTTAATAAACTTTTTAATAGCTTTTAAATAATTAATTTTGTTTATGATGATTTTTTCTTTATAAAGAATATGGAATATCGACATTCATATGAGTATGTATGAATGAATGCTGTTCACATATGTATGTGGTCTCTGAATTCGAGGCTTCGTCGTCCTGATATACATAATTTTATTTTGTTCGAAAAGTAATTTTGTAAGAAAAAATTATACTAACTTAGAAATTAAATACAAAGTTAAATTGATGTTTTCATAGAGAACAAAATGTAAATTTACCTTGGATACTTTTATACGGCAATTTTTCTTTAATTACAGAATTAATTAAAATTGAATATTTTTTTATTTTTCAGAACCGTGGCAATATAGGAAATATAGTTTATTAATATTGCGTTGTTCAGCAAATTCGAGGCGAGGGTGAACCCCAGCACGGCTTGGTAGAAAGCTGCCTCGCTGACCTCTTCGTTCTGTCTTGCACCTTCGGGAAGAGCAGAACGGCCTGGCATCGCCAGAGCTTCCCCTCAGAGCAGGTTTCCCCGGAAGGGCCTCGGGCGATCGCTCCAAAGCCCCGCCCCGCCCCGCCCCGCCCCCTTCCCCCACGCCCCCGCCCACACGGGCCGTCCCGCCTCACCCCGACGCTCCCCGCACCTCCTCGTCTCGCCCTTTCCTTCCCCTCCCAGCCCCACCCCCTCGACGAAACCCCTGCTCCCCTACCCGCCCCGCCACGCCCTTCTCCGCCCCTCTTCCCCTATGCCCTCGCCCGCACGGACCACCCCGCCCCCTTTCCCCACGCCCCCGCCAACACAGGCTGACTCTCACCGCCCCGTCTCGCTCAACCCCTTCCCGCTCACCCACGCCCCGCTCATTCTCACCCTGTTCGGGCCCCGCCATGGCACACCCATCCCCCCCCCGCTCCGTCTCGCCCCGCCCACTCCTCCCCACCTCAACGCGCTCCTCTCCACTCCATCCCGACTCCTTCCACCACGCCCACGCCCACATGGGCCGCCTGCGACCGCCCCTCTACGCACGCACGCACGCATGGCGCTTCCTTTCCCAAGCACTTCTCCAAGGGACTCTTCAAGGGTCGCCTGCGGATCAACACTGATGCAATGTGCTCGACGTTCGTAATGAGAGGATCACTTTCACAATTTAGAAGGCAGACATGGGCCTCTCGACAATAGCCTTGGCGTGCAATAATGTGTAGAAGAAGAAAAGTAAAAATAATCATTGCCTTTAATGTAATTTTTGCTATGAAGAAAATAGTTATCTCTTTAACTTCATAAAATTTCAAAAATGAATGCGCCCGATTGGATAACAGTGTTCCCTCTCCTAACCCACCATGTGTAGAAAAATTTTAATCGGAGAATGAACTTTGAATTTTAGGCATTACAAATTATGTTGAAGGACAAAGTAGTATCTCATCTTCATCTTACATTCCCTTCAAATTTAATTGCGGTTGTGGGAAGGTAAATCCTATAAAATGAAGGTCAGTTTCCCAAATGTCTTATCAAACGTTCTAAATATTGTAATGAATTTCTCAAATCCCAAAATAACGATTGAAAATTGGCAGACTCTTATTTTCGCCAGAAGTATTTTAATTTTATAACATGTTCCTCGCATCTTATTTATGGGATGCCCTCATCGACCGGCGCGTCTCAGTGCTGCTCCCCACCTGAAGTGTTTTAAAGCAGCTCAAGCGCAAAGTCCACTCTTTCCTCTTGCTCGAAAAGTTTGGCGATTCCTCTCCAGTTAATGCTTTGTCATCTGAACGAGAAGTGTTGCCGAGCAAAGGCAATCGTTTTCGTGAAGTGGGGAATCCCCATTCATTCCTACGAAAAAATGTTTTAATTCAACCAAAAATTAAAGCTGTGAAATATTTGAGAAACTAGCTTATAAACTAAAAATATTTGATGTTTTACTGTTGTGGTATATTCGAAAAATTTCAAAGCTGTTGTCTATTCCAGACTACGAGTAGTTCAAGATTTTTATGAAGAAGTATAAAATGACGCAACGTTCAAGAACAAAAAACTTAACTTTTATATTTTCATTCAATTTCACTAGTTAAAATCAAATCAAAAGGAGTTCATTTATTAAATTGTAGATGTTCTACATAGTGTTGTATGAAATACCCAATACGCAAACCATGGTGGAAATACATGGGTAGATTTCTCCGGTACACCAAGTTTAGCTGTTTCTGCACATCACCAGTTTGTGTCACAAACCACGTGACCACAGCATGGGCACTTCGTTTGAAAAGATAGACCACACGCTCGCCGCCATGTTGCATAGAGAGCGAGTAGTGTTGAGAAACATTTTGAAAGTAGTACAAAGTTTTTAAAAGTAACCAACGACAACTAACACAAAGGTGTACAAGATGCAATATTTAAAAGAAATGCTCCGTCGATCTGTTTCAATGTCTTGTGACGACGTGATCATTTTGGTATCTGGCTGGATTAAAAATTTCCACTAATATTGTGACGCAAACTAACCATTTAAAAATTTAAGGAATAATCACCGAGTGTCGTCTGTTGCTTCAGTCAAATAGGTACAAGTATTCGTACAGGAGGTAATAAAACAAAAAGTGATAATTTTATTTCATTTCTTTAATATGTAACATAGATTAAAATGGTATGGTTTCCATGTACTATTCATTAATAAATATATAAAATATCGAGTTTGAAACTGTGGTGAACTGTAAACTGATTGAGAGAAATATTCTGAAGGAGCACTGCCCTACCTTCGTATTGGTTATGTTTTGAATCCGTCTATTAAGCATTATAACTCATAAAACTTGTGTAATCCTTGTATAGTATTTGAGTGACGTGCGAGTGTCCGTGCGTGCGTTCGTCCGTGCGTCCGTCACTCAGGGGTAAATCACTTCCCGTCCACTAATCAAGTCGTAATGAGATGTCATTCGACGCGTGTCGGTCTCCTCGTGGGAAACTGATAAGTTGTTTTCAGATCCGTCCAGAAGATTCTAAGAAAGTTCCAAAAACTTGTTTTTGCCTGTTTAAACGCTGCGATCTTAGTATGTCAGGAATTAAACCCACGCCGCCTAAATAGATCAACGTAGGTGGCGTTGATTAAATCCCAGTATCGAGTGGCAATTTTCTCTCCAAGATGCCATAATTTTCTTCCACGAGGAAGGCGACACTGATTTCTGCCATCTCTCAGTGCAACAAGTGAATCGCGCGGAAGTTGCCAATAGTGATTCTGCTTGGTATTGACGTTTTTCGAGCGAGTCTAAATATATGAATGAGATGCGTCAATAGCCACCTCGCCTGGAGGTCAATTACACTAAAAAAAATGACTTGTCAGATCGCCCTACATTCTCAAAGGCACTTTTGGTCCAAAAACTACGAGGAGAAAGCGGCGTAGAATTTGGGTCAAAAGGAGAGCGAAACACCCTCCTGCCACTACTGGCGCAAGCGTGGTGTGCCTGTTCCTTCCTAGTTGTCGAGCTGCAGATACCTCTCTGCGTGAGGGCGGAGGAATCGAGTGCAGTGCTAATGAGCCAACATGGGGGAGGGGGCGGGGGGGGCGAGGAGGGGGAAAGCGAACGCGGCTCGCTCGTGGGAATCGACTCTGTGCCCAGCGCGCGCTGGCAACGAACAGATGCGATCTACCTTGTCTTTTCCAATTTTACAAGGTAATATATTTTCAAACTCAAAAGTCATCGGGAGAGATGGCTCAGGGCATCAACTTATGTCACTGCAGTCCCTCTGACCGGTCCCGAGGTCCTAGGTTCCAGTTCAGATGGTGACAGAATTTTCGATACTAGCTTGTCAGCTAGGTCGAATTCACTCGCTGTCTTGAGGAGACTTCTAGCGGCCGGCTGCTCTGATCGATAGTTCTCCGATCATCACCAAGCGAATGCCGGAGCAGTACCTTAACAAACGGGCCAGGGACCGCGCGCGATCTTCCCTTCCTCTTCCTTGTCCTATCCTCTCCTCTTACACACACACTTACACTAACATGCACTACACTACCACACATACCGGGAGGCCGGTTGGGAGCTTAGCGCTTGTCCTGACTGAGTCGATGCCCCGCTTGTAGGAGATACGTGGTTGTGGAAAAACCGCTAGTCGATGTTACGTCGGCGCCGGATCTCGTCATACAGCTGAGTAAGTCCACCGCCACCTCCCGAGTAAACACACTCACTACACTTACGTGACTAATAACCAGTAGTTGAGGCGCCCGAAATCACAAACAATCAATCAATCAAATGTCGGAGGCGGGTCACATTTTATATTATGTTAAGACCCGCGAATTCCGAAAAGTGCACGAAGAGCCGTTCTGCACATTCGAGCGTCGGAGGACATGCCTAAATACTATATCAATATCATTAATAGTAAGAAATAATGTACACATTACATAACTGTTAAATTCTTTATAAGGACTTTTTTGCACTTTATTTGTATCGGGGCCCGGATTTCCTGACCACGCCCTGACCACGTTGCAAAGCGCGCCACTGTTATCGCGCCTGCCGTCCCGGTCAAAGCGTTGGCACGCGCCGCAACAAAGGCAGCGTTACCGGAATCGAAGGTTCCATTTTGGCCGAGTGAGTGGTTGGCGGCGCCATTGTTTCGCCGGCGTCTCAACCTCGCAGCGCGAGCGAAATGACGAGGACGGGGCTGCGAGCGGCCGCGCGCTGCCAGCCATCGGCGCAAGGGCTCCTCACAATGCGCTGGGAATCGGGGTTAAGCTGGAAACGACCTTGCATTCGCAGGTCGGACGGAAAGGGGCGGATTTGTTGCAACACACTTCACGTGTTGGAATCAGTGAGTATTTACTGTTTCCGGAAGCATCAAGTACTTGGGACGTAAGTCCTGTGAGTGAAGCGCATGTTACAGCCGGGGGTTGTATGCTCCTCCCCTCTTGATCGTGAGATCTGACTCCAACCTACACGTTGGTGTACAGGAGTTTGCCTTCTCCAGGAATATCCGACAGTGGGGCACCGCCTGAGCCAGCACAAGCCCTAAGCATCAAACATTCCTTTATTTTGTTGCGCAAGTAATGGTAAGTAAGTATATTTTAGAGTGTGTGTATGGGAGAATAGGGAATGAGGATGAGGAACGAAAGGTCACTCCCGGTCCTTGGCTGGTTTCTTAGGATACAGTTGTAGCATCCCCTAATTTACTATGAAATACATTTTATATTATTGTTATGTCTTAGCGTCTTCATTGAACAATTCTGAGAGAAGCGAAATTTTAAAACATTACTAAGATGTCCTGTTTGAATGTAGGCATCCGGCAATGACGCAAACCGTTCAGTCTTCTAATTCCTGTTGTTCCGGTAATATTCCACGTGTCTACTTCAAATGCCAAGAACTGACGTCGTATTTTTGTTCTCGCCCGCAACACCAATATGGCGTGGGCTAGATTTGCATCTGGCCGCCATGACAGCATCTGGCCAGAGTCCGGTTCGGTCGCTATCGCCCTCGTTGGGTGATCGATGGGAGGTCCGGTGATAATGCATGGGCTAGCACATGAGATATCGCGTTATTTACGACTTGCCTCCCATCTGATCGCCCGAAAGGAGCGCTAACGTTGCTGAATGGATGTCGATGGCTCCACGTATTTATTGTTGTGCGTTGTCAGGGCCACCGGGGGTCATACGGGAGTTCCACCTACCGCTACGCATTGCTTCGGGCATCCATCACCAGCCGATCCGCATTGGAGCAGTCGCTGCGGTGGCCCCAACAATAGTACCCTAGGGGGGGTGATGTGATTAAGAAGCACGTGGAAAAATTGTTCATTGTACTAAACGTAAATATTAATTACGAAGTCGAACATTATGTATCAGTTCGGTTTCAGAAGTGTACTCATATGCTTTAGTATACTTTTAATCATTAATTTCGCGTAGGTACCAGTGTTTTAATCAATTTAGAAATACGATAGGCTTTTCTCCCAAGTAATTTTACAAGGTGTGTTTTTTAATTGCAAGATCTCTCTTTCCGGCTCAAACATGTGGGAAGTGGAGGGTTCTTCGTGATGAGTAAAAGTCCGGTTGAACGCAGAAGAACTGCGCTCCTCTGCGCTCGCCCCGTGATGTGATGAACATTTTGCGTCTTTAACTAGCCTTAAGTTCTTTGAATTACCGTTATTATTTAGTATAGTATTTATGCATAGATATTCTTATTTCTCTCGCACACATATATGAAAATTTCAAGAATATATGAGACATAACGTATACCTGCTTTCATTGCTTTCACTGTTTAATGTTTTCAAGCAACGTCATTTTACGATAATTAAATTATCTGGTCAGATTAGTACGTTCCAACAGCAAAGGTGGCTCAGGGCATCAACTAATGTCACTGCAGCGCCTCTGACCGGGAGGTCTTAGGCTTGAGTCCCGACGGTGGCAGGATTTTCGGCATTAGCTAAATAGATAGCAACCTTCAAAAACTGGAAGTACTGCAAAATAATTTTTTAAGAAGTGTTTAAAAAACTCCATGGTATATCATAAATGATCAAATTTTAAAAGATTTATCTATAGAATCTCTGAAAACTTGGATTTTAAAACTTTTTTCCAGTTTCTACTCTTCTTTTATGTTGCCCAGCCACTCCCTTGTAACTCTAGGTAAATAAGTCAATCTTTTTCCACGAATCAAATCAAGATATTCTAAAGACCTAGTACATCCTCCTTAAATAGCTGTATAGCAGGTTTAAACACTTATAAATTCAATATTTATTTTTTTAACCCAAATATTGTATGTATTTTTCTGAAGGACCCTTCCTGGGTATTCTTAGTTGTTAGTTTTCAATATTCATACCTTCAAACATTGTACATGTATGATGAAATGTAGTTGAACAATTATTGTATATACTATGTAACATAAAAACCCTTGAAAGACATAATAATTGTCGAACAAGGATAATATAAACTTTTTTTTTATCTAGGGCTTTTATCCGGCCGACAACCAGTTACCCTTTACGCCCCGATGGGACGCATATTCGACCATACACTAGACAAACACTTGCGGGCTCCTCTGATCTGGGGTCAGCAGAACGCGAGGCCCTCCGCGACAACACACACACAAAGTCAAGGGACAAACAGCCATGCCCAAGGCGGGACTCGAACCCGCGACCTTCGGACCGAAGCGCTGAGTCGGTACTCGCTCTTAGCCACCTCGGCCATCCAGGTCGGCTAAACTATTTTTAAGAAAGCTAAATAGTTAGGTCGAATTCAGCCGCTGTCAGGAGGAGAATTCTAATTGCCGGCTGGGCGGTTCGGTCATGATCGGTAGTTTTATGTGCTTTCTCCGATCAACACCAGGCTAATTCCAGAGCAGTACCCAAACAAATGGGCCATGGACCATGCACGATCTTTCTTTCCTCCTCCTTGTTCTATCCTCACCCCTTACACACACACACTGGCACTCACATGCACTACACCAACACACTTGTCAGGATATCAGTCGGGAGCTCAGAGTTTACCCCATATGGGGCGGTGTCCCGCTGGTGGGAGATACCTGGTTGGGGAAAATCCTCGTAAGCTGACGTAGGTCGGCGTTGGATCTCGCCATACAGTGGGGGAAGATCACCGCCACCTCCAGCAATAAAAAACATACACTACACTTACGGGACGAATTACCCCAGTTGACGCACACGTAATCTCTAATCAATCAATCAATCAATCAATTGGAACGTTTCAAAGTATTACGTATCGAGAATAGATCTGCAACATTTACATGTAACGTTACTTATACTAACAAGGGAACGGTATTTATTTCAAAAATTGTTCCAGGAATGATTTCAACTGCCTAAAACAATCGTTTGGAAAGCGATCATGTATGCATTCACGTCGTAGCCATGATTCATCCAAGGAACCTCACAGTCCGCTATCGCTTCCTGAGAGAAGCATCAGCGCCGTCGTGATGAGCCATTACGTAAATGCGTGCGTCGTGACATCCGTATTTGCGAACAGAAGAAACAATTTACTGCGTGGCGGTCGTGCATGCAATCCGCCGCGAGGGAGCGATGTGGAGATCACGCCGGGTCGACGCCATTTTTGGCAGCCCGGAAGAGCCGCGAATCTCATCGAAGGGTCGCTCTCCTCGAGCACCCCTCGCGGTCTAGGAGCACAAGGCGCCTTTCGCAGCGCCCAGATGCCGGTCGCTCTCGTGGTTGGTCGCTACCAGCGATACCTGCCGCTCTATAATCGCTTTCTATAAACAGTCGTGGAGAATAAATTCAGCGAGGCCACGCAAGGGCCGGCGACCTTTCGCCCGCCGCCGCCAACAGCCGCTGTCCACTCCAGTTAGCAGCTCCTTGGCCAGCTCCCGAATGGGGCAATATTTCCATCGGAGCGTGAACGCGCCAAGCGTGGCTGGCACGCTTTGCAACGCTTCCGGAGCCACGGAAAATATTGCGCAATGTTAACGGACGTTTTGGTATTCCCGTAGGTCAAGTTAAATCCCCGACGAATAAAATGAAATTTAAAAAGTATAAGGTGACTTAAAGATATAAAAGAACCTAAAAGTACTAAATAATTACTTCAAACTTCCATTTGGTCTTTCTATGTGATGTTTGGCAAGGAAAAGCGTTAATAGAAAAAGCACATTTGACGCACGATTAAGTTGCATTGCTCTTTATCCGTTCAAACATTTTAAAGAAAAAATACGGAACGGGTTTTGATTCCAGTTTAATTCCAGTTACTAACAGTTTGATAAAAAAAATTACTTAAAACATTCAATGTGCTTTCATCTACAAATAGATTACATTAAGAAAAAACCATCAGCTTCGATAATGAAGGTGGAGGGGTTCTAAAAAAGTCGAACCTTTCTAATTTTAAACAAATTCAGATATTTGGAGGAAAACCAGATATTTATAACATTTTTAAGTACTTTGAACTCTATTCGAACAGGAAAGATATTTTTTGAAGCCCTTTTTTCACATATTTGAAAACTGTAGGAGCTTAAAAACACATCTTTAAGATTCATTTGAAATTTACATACCCCAAAGTTGAGCCACATTTATTAGATGATAGCAATTTTGTAAAAAATTCTATGTATGATTTAGTCATTAGTGTTATTTCCACGGTTAAAGTGTTCGACTACATTATTAAATTTTTGAATCCCATTATCAGAATATCATTAAATGATCATAGAACCAAAGAGAGATTTTGAGGTAAAAGAAATTTTTGTCATGAAACACTTTCAAAATGTATCACTGAAGAAAGATGGGAAATATGTACACCATAAATTGTACAACCCTCTCCTTTCGAATTCCGTTAAAAAAGTGAATGTCAGCAATAGAAATACGATATTTTTAAATATTAACAAGGCACTCATGCGGCGGGTAAAGGAACAGTATTCTAGTCTATTTTTTTAAATTTCTTCAAATCCGTAACTCGTCTCTAAAAATAGTATACGTTTGATTATTTCAGTGAATTCTGGCATTGAATATTGAGAACTTTTCCAAAGCATTAGAGCCCGGAATACAACAGTTATGTTCGCTGAACAACCAGAGGAGCGTCGACGCATGAACAGTTTGGCAGTTTTGATAACATTGGAACTTTTAAGTATCCAAATAAATGTGTAAATAAATAAATAAATAAATAAACTACAAGCGAACAAATGAAGCCAGAATGTTTTGAACCATTATCAGAAACTATGATTGAAAAAACATGGGGTAGTTTTAATCAGCGATAAGATAATCGTATAATTATTTCATATTAAAAATGAATTTTATGATCTTCTTTCAATCTTAGAGATCTTGCGTGGGTACTTTCCCAAGAAACCATAGGTGCTCAACTTGGAAATGTCCCTTCCTATTGCGCTGCTTCGAATGCTCTCCCTGGCAGCGAGGATCGAAGGCAGCACCCGAGGCCTGCGCCACCCACGTCGCCCCTGCGACGCTCCGCCCCCGGCCGCGCACGCGCCTTTCGCTGACCCCCCCACGGGTCACCCCCCCAGCCCCCACTCCCGCCGCCGCCCCCGCCGTCCGGGCGAAAGGGCCTCCCGCGCCCGGAGACAGCGCGCGCTTGTACCTCTCGGCAGGAGACCGCCCGCCCACCCGCTCACCCGTCCGCCCAACTGCCCGCTCGCCCGCCCGCCCTTATCCATCCCGCCCGGTCCGCCCACCCGCCCGCTCGTCCCCGCTCACCGCCCGGCCGCTCACCCCGCTCACCCGCTCACCCGCCCGCCCGCTCACCCACTCGTCCGCCCGCACGCACGCTCGCCCGCTCGCTTGCCAGCCCGCCCGCACGCTCAGTCACTCGCCCGCCAGCACGCTCGCCCGCCCGCCCGTTCGTTCGCCAGCCCGGCCGCCCGCCCCCTCCCTCCCGCCCGCACGCCCATCGACCAGCCCGTCCACCCGCCCGCTCGCCCGCCGGCCAATCTGACAATTTGTAAGGCGCCGCTGTTGCCCCGACACATCTCTAGAGACCGCGAGTCGCGCACGAAGTGGGGCAGAGCAGCCAGCTGCGATCGCGCTATGCGGACGCCTCGGCTCAGGTAATACATCTCCTCCAGACGAGCAAATATTCCACTTGGAGAAGGGGAAATTAGTTGCTTTCATTGTAAAGGCTCAAGGGGATTGTATGAAGAGCCTTTGGATTCATACGAGTACCAAAAGGTTCGTAGCCTCCATTGGTTAATCCTGTGTAGACACGTGTGCCCTTTCATAGAATTTACCATACACAAGTCAAACAAATAAATAATTAATATGTAATCTAGATAAAATACCGGACCACATTGTCTTCACAAAAAACCTATGAGGGAAGACATTTTGAAAGGAAGGATAAATAGGACGGCCACAATTCATGATGACGGTTAACGTATGACTTTTGCACACGAAGAAACCAGAATCTGTTATGAGAAAATGAGAAACATGAATAGTTGTTTACAAAATGTATTTATTTCTATAATTATTAGATATAAATCAAAGACTAAGTACCTATGTGTGTACCTGTAGGTGGAAATGCCCACGAGTACTCTCTCAAAGAATCCACCACTTGTTTTAAACGACGCCTCCCTTCGGCCGTCTCCGCTCCCTCCCCCGCCCAACACACCACGTGATTCCCCGCACCACTTCACCTCGTTCAACCTCATTCTGCCTACTATAACTACTTTAACAATGCAAGAGATATTGAAGAGTGCTAAGGCTGCCCCACGGTAAGCAAACTGGACCATGTAAAGAAAGAAAGAAAGAAGACATTGAAAGTTTGAAATCGCTATGATTAGATTATGTACGACTGAAATTACGAATCGTAGTTGAAAATCTGTATTATATTTTGAGAGTATCGAATATACAGAACCAAAAACGTTAATCCCTAGAGGTTCTATAAAAGCGGAGTCGGCTGTATTTCGACACTTTTAGGTATTCTTTGCTTTCTCGTCTCGTTGTAACTCCTCGTCCACCTCCGACCGCCCACTTAGGTAATACGAGCAGAGATGCTCGACAAGGTCGCAGGCGGAGTCAATGATCACCGCAAACGGCTTCCCTCGCAAGGTGGTTCGGTTACTTTTCAACTGGACGTTGAGTTGCATTTAAACGCATTTGCTCAACACGACAAGTAAAGCAACCCGATCTGCGGACCGCATAAAAACAGCGAAAAATTATCGGCTTAATCAAGATAGCATCTCTTGAACCAGCCCGGGGAACGCCGTGAACAAGCAAGGGCGACTCTCCAACATGCATAGCCTGTGCAATTTACGTGCACCAGCCCATTGCGGAGGGCGCACTTGTATAAATATTACATCAGGCGACTGCGAGCGACATCTGCAGCCTTGTGGGGGAAGCATCTTTTGCCTGGGCGCCCGCGTCGCGTCGCATCTCGTCGCCGGGAACCTACCGCAAGCGCCCGGCACAAGAACCGCGCGTCAGCGGAGCCTGAGCTGTCTGGGCGTTACTTTGTGTTTATTGTCGTGTGTTTGCCTTTGGGTTGTAAACTTGCGCCGGCCTCGCGTTGCGTATGCGAGGAGACCGGAGTGAAATACGACGAAGGGACCCCGGTTTCAGACGGACTTCACAATTCCACCGTCCGTGGCGCCCATGTAGCTCTTTAGCGTCGCAAGGCGAGTTTTGAGATCCATTGACATCAAATTAGTTTTGTAATATTTTTTTCACGTTCTCAAGGGCAATGGAATGTCAGACGCTTAAAAAATACTTGCCATTCTTAAGATAGCGTCTCTCATATTTGCGGATGGTGCAGATGGTGACAGTGAGAAGTAGACGCAATGAAACGTAAAAAGTATCATTTTGGTTCTCAATATATACAGGTGTCTTATCAACTATGGACCACCGCCATAACTTCGAAATGGTTCATGATTTTGAAATGGAGTTTTCGCTGAGCAATGCAGAATCATGGGGCAAGTGATAAGCTGTACAAATATTGTTCGTAATACTTTTCGTTTTTGAGAAAAAAAATCACCTTCGATTTTTTAAATGGAATTGTGTATTTATCTCACCAGCAATGGATACATCATAAAAAGAGGACTGCAATGATGTATCACATGTTAATATTTTGATAGAAGTTTGAGAACAAAAATCCACTTTTTGACATGTATTTTTAATTTAAACAGTCAATATTTCCTGCAGCATCCGTTGCAAGTGTCTCCTTTCTTGGAGCTGAGACTGATGCGCGCGGTGGCGCCTTGAAGCGAAGGCCAGCTTCCCCAAAGGCGACGGTTGCATATGCTACTAAAGGAAATTTTCTCGATTTAATTTAAAATCACATGTCAGAAAGTATTATTTCATAATCAAACTACTGTCAAAACATTAACAAATGATGCATCATTGTTTTCCTCTTTTTATGGTCTACCCATTGTTAGTAAGAAAAATACATATTTCCATTAAAAAAATCAAATATTTTAATAAATTTCTCGGAAAATAAAACCATTACGAGTAATATCTTTACGGTATATTACTTGCCCCATGATTCCGCGTTGTTGAGCGAAAACTTTTCGATATCGTGAACCGTTTAGAAGATATGAGGGTGGCCCTTGTTGTTGGTGGGACACCAGGTCGAATTGATTCTGAGTTGTATCCAAGCCCAGTTGAAAAGTGGCCCAGGGGAGCTACGGGGGCCACGCGCAATACCTCAACTTCTGAGAAGCCAAGGTTCGAAGAGCCCATTTATCCATCCATTGAGAGAAGTTCTTCTCAAACTCTTCTCTCAATGTTGCAGTCAAAGAATTTCTCCTGTTTCGTTTTTGTACTAATAATTTATCAAATAGTTATAATTGAATGATAAAATACTTACTGAATAATACTAAAACAAACTTTTTGAAATAACAACATTAGGTTTAACATTTATTAATAATCATTTATTCAAAATGTGCTGGTTGAAACAGTTATTGTAAATATGCTCATAGTGTTTTAAACATTGTCGAATGCATTTACAACTTGTCTGTTTAATAATTCTTTCAATGCTTGGAGTTGAGTTCTGTGCACATTCTACAAGTTAAATTCTATGCACGTGCTATTATAGGCATAGGTATGAAGTGAACGATTGTAGGTTTTACTTAGTTTTATTAGTGAAAATGATTGTTACCGAAAAACGTGGTACAGAACACGCAGAAAATGTTTGCAGTCTATATGTGGAGACGCGATTACCTTCCGGTTTAATATAATATTTAACTAGTGAAAACCCGTCAAAATTTGACGGTGAGATCTGAGATAAATGTAAAATACTGTGACCAGACTAATGTTCACAATACGTTGCATTGTTTGGATCTTCAGGGTATAACGAAGATATTCTGTGATGTGAGTTCCCAAAATTTTGAACACGTATGGCCCATGGGCAGGTGGCAATGCAATATCGGCGCCAAATTGCACAAAAGAAAGAGCACTATTATACTGACGGATATTATTTCTAAAGTTTTTTGATGTGTCATCATGTCCTATAAACAATTTTTATTTCTTCTGGCATATCGCTTGAAGGTAAACTTATTTTCCTATTTAAGCAACACAGAGTAAATCGTTTGCAGAATTTCTCTCACATGCGAAGTGCAAAGCAGAACATTACTGACATTTCATAGACAACGACCCGGCAGAAAACGAAATGACCTCACTATCACGACACTTACGCTGACTTTCTCTTTCCCTGCGTCCAGTTAATGTACGTTTGCGTCTTTTGGGACGCGTGGGCAACGATTCGGAATTCGACATAACCTGTGAACAACTTCACTACTTCAGTACAACCGAGCAAAACACACTGTCCGAATGTTCTCTACAAAATACACCACAAAAGCAAATACATGCAAACTGTCAACGCCACAATGCAATAATTACACTGAAACAAAACCTTGATGAATTGTAAACAAATCTCAACAATCAAAACAAAACATCAAACAGCGCCATCATGAAGCATCTATCGACTCATATATATCGATTTTGAAACAGCCACCCTTTGGAAGAAAACAATTGACTATTGATAAGCGTACTATTAAAGAAATATTTAATTAATTAATTTACTCCGTAAATGTTGGTGAATCAACACAAACAATATCTGATAACACATCTAGGGATCACATTCTTTCATTTAAAGGAAAAAATACTACAATCGGTTCAGTAGAAGCTCTAAACGAAGCCATGGCAAAATACCTTATTTTTTTAAATATATAGATTATTTTATTTTATTAATAATAAAATCTCTTACACAAAATGTGTTAATGTGACGTGATACGTTAAACTTGAAAGTTCACTCTTCAGTTCTTGTACGACCCCTTCTTTCTCATTGCCCTGCAGGCTGCATTAATCTCTTTTCGTAGTTATGTACGTAAAGTCATTGTACGTTGAACTTCTTGATTTGCAACATGGTGGCACACTATAAGCTTCAGTAATACCGAAACTGATATCATGGACTTATGATATCAGTTTTCATTCTTGCAGAGAGGATTAATGTTTCTGGTCAACAAATGCCTTCTCCTGATCATCCTGGTTTCATGGGAAATATCTTCATTACATCTCTTTCGAAGTGTTCTCAGGAACGCAAGAGAACGCACCTGGGAGGCAACAGAAGAGATGCCGATGCTATTTCAAGGCGGCGCGTTGCGACAGGGCACGCACACACACACACACACACACACACACACACACACACACACACACACACAGGAGGATGAAGAGGCCCTGGGCCTTGTGAGGACCACAATGCTCTGAATCCAGCAATTGGGCAGCCTCTTTAACAGTGTCCAATTTATCAATATTATCCCCGAATTTCACTTTTAGTTTTTTCGTATTTTGTGTAACTTTCGCGCTTTTATCTGTGATATTTCTGCTAGTTATATATTTCTATCACGATGTCTAGATTTGTATTATCATTAGCAGATCTTTTATTTAGGAACTTCAAACCTTCCTCTCTTTAACACTCCATTATTTCTTTCACAGGAGTTACAAAAACACAGAACCTCATGTCCAAACCACAAAACTTGCAAATAATGGTAAATGATGATACTATTCTGCCGTCAGTAACCGAATGTTCCTGTATGAAATTATTTGATATTAAACACAGTATTACAGTTCCTATGTAAACAATATGATACAAAATAACGTTCTGTTAATTAAATAAAGAAATAAGTGAATAATAGTAAGTTATGAAACTAGGTAGTGAAATAATGAAGAATGTGATAGTGGAATGACTTCCGGCGCCTCGCGATCTCCAAACAGTGACTTCGCATCGGAGCCACCGCGCACACAGCGGCAGAGAACTCCGCCTTCCCACAATGCACTGGGCACCCGCGCCTCGGAGAAGCGCAGAAGGATTCATTGAAAGCAGCGTTTGCTGTGACAACCGGCCTCTCACAGACCTCGCCTCTCAAATAAACGTCAAAGCCCGGCGATTTACGACGAAGCACCTCCCGCCCCCCATCACAGCCGCCAACCGCCATCGCACCCGCCACCACCATCTCCGTCGCCATCTCCATCGTCACCGCTAACGCCTCTACCGCCATCGCTTCCCTCAACGTCATCGTTATTGCCTCCACCGTCACCACCACCGCATTCCCTGCCGCCACCGCCGTCACCGTCACCACCATCCTGAACGTCATTTTTACCTCCTCCACCGTCACCACCACCGCATCTCCTGCCGCCGCCGCCGCCGTCACCGCCACCGCCATCCTCAATGTCACCGCCTCTGTTATCTTCAACGTCACCACTACCCCTTTGCCGCCATCGCCACCCACAACATCACCGTTACCGCCTCCACCGTCACCACCACCGCCATCGCTATCGCCACCGCCGTCACCTCCATCGCCACCTCCATCGCTGCCGCCACCAACATCCTGAATGTCACCGCCACTGCCATCCTCACCGTCACCACTACCGCCTCTCTGCCGCCGCCACTTCCCACGCTGTCGTCAACGCCCACCCCGCCACCGCCACCGTCGGCGTCATCGCCCCCGCCGCCATCACCATCGCCACCAACACCGCCACCGTCACTGACCCCGACGCCACAATCGCCTCCGCCGCGCCGATCAGAAAAGAACCCCTTCGCGGGCTTTATACCGAGCAAAGAGCACGTCCCAAATCGTTTCTTCAGGGCTTTCAGCAGAGCCTGCACAACTCACGCGTGAGGTTTTGAAAGCACGCAGTTCCACACGCGCGCGCGCGGACACACAAGCAGAGGGGGAGGGGAGGGGGAGGCGTGTGTTGATGCGGAGCCTGCGGCCGGCCATCCGTCCAGGGCTAACGGAGCCCGTCAGAGCGCGCGTTTCGGCGGACGGCGGCGACGCTCACCCCCCCCCCCTCCGCCTCGGGGGGGGGGGGGACGAGATCGCGCCACCTCCGGCTGCCTCCACTGATGACGTCACGGGCCAGCCACCGAGTGCTACGTGTGGTGCATGGCGAGAGGGTCTGGGTGCGTAATGAAGTGCCAGGAGAGCCTGCCCATGTTGGATGTACGTGTGGCAAGGGAGTGAGCAGAATGACATTATGTGAACGGAATGGAAATTCAAAGTCGGCTAGACGTGTGAAGGGTATTCCCTGAATATATCAGATTGCTTTGTTCAAAATAAACAATTTTCGTAAGTTGGGATGTATTGGTGTATGACAATATTTGCAACTCTTCTTTAAATTATTATTATCGTAAAGGAATAGAATTACAATTGCAGGAGATCGTTATAAATGCTTAATTATATTATTTCTTCAGACGTTAATTTTTTAATTTCGCACAAAACGCTCTTCCTTGGCTATTGCGCGAAGACCTATTTTTCAATCTTAACATATTCAATTTTTTAACAAAAACAATTGCTTGTTTAACTTTCACCGCTCTCTTCTTATTCATTCACCTTTTTGCAAAGGTACATGGATCTCTTTTGGGCTTTAACATATACGTTTGCGGTACTTTAACATTTATACTATCTTTTTCAGATAATAACGTATTGGTCAATTTAAGTAGTTCTTAATACTAAAATCTGAAGTACTGTATGTAGTACGTTATTTATCAATTGATCTGGTATTCTTACTACCATTAGCATGGTGTGCATTTTAAGGGGGTTATAGGAATCTTCAAGACCCCTATTGTCAGTGAATAGCAAACGATTTCAACAAACGACATCACATAGTTGAAAGTATTTACTATTAAATGTCTCAATTAATTAAGTCTTATTATTTATACTCAATGAAGGGTTTGAATTACTTATTTATACTGCTCATTCAGTGGAGCCGCGAGCATTCATCACAATGAAATATAGATGCATGAGAAATATCTTTCGCTGTTTCCTTGCATGAGCTTATTTGGAATCGGCGATTGTTACTGCAAGTTACATCCTACCTCTTTGCTGTTATTCTAATAACGTTTGCACTGTGATACTTCACCGCTGTCGTTGTAAATAATTGCTCTTTGGTTCATGCGTTTGTTTTCTTAACAAATGTTCACCCTCATCTATCAAAGACTACTCACAATTGGTAATTTTATGAGAAATAACCAGTCAACATCAAGACGTGTTAAGGTCATAACGGAACTGAAGAATACTAAACTGTCTTCCCCACTCGTTTGAAAATACGTTAAATGTGGTTCGCGTCGACAGAACAGAACTTTCGCGTTTACGCTACACCGCGTACCTTCGGCTTCCAACGGCGGTGCATGAAATGCATCAAGAGCCTTCAAAAGATGCGAATGAAATGTTGAAAACAAACCTCGTCATTTATTGCAAGCGCACTCGTCTGTAATGCTGCGCGTAAGAATCGTGCATTGCTTCCGCGTAAAACGCACGCATTAAAATTGATTTATCGCCTTTTTGCGCGCGCCGCCGCCGTCGGGTCGCGTCGCTTCGCGGGAGCGTTGAACTGTCGGTTACAAAGCGGCCGAATTCCGGGAAGAAGACGGATGCGCCGCGCGGCAGGCTGCTTCTCGCGGCGTCACGGGCCCACACGTGCGCCTGCGCGGCCGGCCACACACGCCCCCCTCCCTCCCTCCCCCTGGACACACAGAGCGCCAGCACGGAAGCGGGAGGCGAGGCAAAAGGGGCTTATTGTTATTGGAAGGAGGAATTCTGGGGAGTTTTACTCACAGAAAACGCACGTGTGCTTTTTTTAATTGCTAACGTTGCGACTATTTTAGGCCTTCCTCAGGGCAATTTGTTGCATTTTTTTGTGAATTGCAACGAAACTTGGAGTTGGAGTATGACACACCAACAACTCCAAGTCGTGTCTGGGCTGGCAAGCTACTGATGTGCCACAGCACGCCTTCCTAACTTCTGGGCAGTAGATATTTCGTCCTGTAGCGTATGTTAGATATTTGACGTTAGTCTAATTGAATATTCGTATTTTCTTTCAAATGGAATGATTGGATATGTGAAAACTAGCTGAAAAACGATCTGAAGACAGGTCAAGCCTTTTCCCGAAACGTTTATACATTCTAATAAGTAACAGAATCCACTTTTCAACGACGTGTGTACATTTTCCAGGTAGCAATGTTTCCCTGTAAGGTCACGGCTCGTCTAGTAGCGTCATCGTCATCAACTGTAAAATGATTCCCCTGTGTACGACTGTCAAAAATAACAAGGCAGCACGTATACAATACGTTGAAACGATAGTCGGAAAGCAGTCGAAGTGCAGGCGAAGAGGAGGCGGGTGGGGGCGTGCTGTGTGGGCGCGCCCTCGACGCGCGGCGAGCAAACAGCCCCGTGCGTGGACGCGCGCGCTGCCCGCGGCGCCGCGCCGCGCCGCTCCATTCATCGGAACGCGCGCCGCAGGGGGCGGTGGGAGGCGTCCGCTCCCAGGCCCCACTCGACGCTCCGCCTGCGCTCGCGCTGCAACTGCGCCGGGGCACAAAGGAGGGCCTGTCGATTGCCTCTGCGAAGCAAGCGCACTCACTATTCCACTCGGCAAAGTAAAGCAAATAGTGATTAACTATTCATATAAAATGCCCCAATCAGGGCGGGGTATCTCAAAAAGGTTATCGCTTTTTCTATCCGATTTTTCTCCCCACTGGCCAATTCTAAACTGTGACTCATCTATCTTAGGAGGTAGTATACATGGATTGCTACGACGATGACTAATAAACCACGTATGTACTACAACATAACCTGTTTGATTTTAACATAGCTTTCAGTTATTTTCAATATTCGGCTTCTCGCTTCGCGAGTCGGGGATTTATCCACAATTTCCAAAGCACTTGTGGTATTACCTATAAAAAATATTTACATCCAAACTTGATCCATGGAGTATTTCTTGCGTTATAGCTTTCGTTATGTGAAGGAGTGTGTCATGTGGATAGGTCTAAACAACCTCCCTCAAATTATGTAATACGTTACAATGAGGTTTTCATTATAAAGAAGTACACTATATAGAGTTTATAATGTTGTTTTGACCAGAATTCATATTATGGTGGCAGTAATTGTCTAGATCAGCAAATTATATAAAATAGTTGTTATTGGTTCGCCATTCCTTTAACACTCGATGAAGTGCAATTGGGAAACGAATCAGTTATTTTATAGTTATTAACGTCTTTAGGCAGATATGGAGTAAATAACGCGGTCATCTGTAAACCGACACAATCGGCGTGGATAACCAATCACTTTTGTTATTTGTGATATTAGTCGTGCTTTGTTCAATACTTTTCGCAATACCACCTTATAAAAAAATCATATAAATAAAAATTCCCGTTTCATCGAATAGGAGAAGTCAAACGTCATCTATAACTACAACTCATTTGTTCCCATTGTTCTTATCGGGCGGCGGACGGTCAAAATCCTTAACAGACCCGGCCTTTAAGACTGAATTTTCGTTCTTGCTTGATTGCAGGAATTACAGTTAAGGATTATGAAAAGATACTTACTTACTCCTCACTTCTTGCATTTCTTTCGTTTCCCTAATTCCAGGCGGAGCGACTGTATTTTAAGGCACGCCCCGCGCGTGATCCGGGCGTGGGTGGGGCGCGTGCCGAAGCGTGAGCACACGGGCTCTGAGGGTCGAGACACGCAGACGCATCGCCAGAGCGCGGAAAGGCAGCGCAAGGCGCTGCAGAGGAGAGGACAAGAGACAGCCTTCGAGTGCGTGATCGTGCTTACTTTGTTATTGATTACGTAATGTAGTATGCAGTTCACGATGGAAGCAAGTGTGCTGGAGGCTTCAAATGCATGTGCCGCTGTGCATTGTAATGCATTCTTCTCCTATCCATCAACCACTAGGTTTTAAACGTCATGTACAGAAATAAACCGCTCGCAATTCATTTGTTTAGGAAGATGTTTATCGAATAACTTATTTACATAATGTCTTAGTTCAGAAAACTTGAAACATTTCTTTTTCAACGAAGTAACCAACGCGTTTTATTTCATACTACCGAATCTTTAGATATGTATTATTTGTTTTCTTTTAAGTATCAAGGCGTTCAATTATTCATATTTACTCATTTGAAGCATTTTAGATGTCATACCTTCCGTGTTTAATCGTCAGAATGTGTGGCAGCATGTAAAATCCACGACAGAATACGCTCTAAAATGTGTGCGTAGCTTCTGAATGCCACCGACAGATAGCGTCTGTGTGCATTATTGGTATCTTAATAGCGGATAAAGTCAGTGAATTGCAAGTCATGTTCTCAGATAGGTATCAGGAAGTTAGGATTGATATTGTGTATGGGAAATCTAAAACCCTCTTCACCGATTCAATTTACTTCACTAACACATGCCTAAGAAGACTCATCAGCAAACTTCGAAACAAGATAACTGTGCACTTTCCCTCGCATTTTGGATTCCCCCCATCTCGTCTCCGGTGTCAATTGCAAAAGCTAACTACTCTACTCTTCACTAGTTACAGCATTTACATTTACTAAATTGAAGGGCTCTATTGTCCCCCTCCCCAATCTCGTCCTCTCGAAAACAACGCTGATGGGTGCGTACAGACTCTCCGGCCGATCGTCTCTGACGAACGCCACACGTCCGTGGGAGAAAACTGATTAAACCACGGACACCTTGAGGCCGACATCTCTTCTGAAAGCCAGTATTTCAACGCGCAGCTAACAACTCCGAAGGGAGGCGTACTGGAGTGCATCCGCAGAAGAGTATTCATAAATATAACGATATCCCCAGAGCGGTGCGTGGGAGGGAAGCACTCTCTCCTAAGGGGCCTGTGGAATGCGGTCCGCGCGCCGCCCCGCCCCCACCCCGCCCCCGCCCCGCCCCCCGGCCGGGGGCAGTGCTCGCCAGCTGACACAGCGCCGCCGCCGCCGCCGCCGCCGCCGCCGCCGCCGCCACGCACGCGGGTCTTCGGCCACGCGGCTCGCGTTACTCCTTGGCGGGCCGCTTCGCCTCGCTTCGCCTCGCAGCGACGGTATAGATTGATTCCACGCAATGGATGGAACTAGAGCTTGGTCCATGGCTTCCGTGGCCAGTGCAGTGTGAATGCTGTGCGGGTGATTCCCTCCAGACTACGACATGGTGTTGAAACTGGCAATCCAGCCTTCGTCACCAGCAGTGCCGAGAGCGTACTATCCCCATTGCCTCACTCTCAAATACTAGCCGGGAAAGGAATTTTTTATGCTCCTATAATATAATATTTCGGAATTGTTGATTTTCGTCTTCCTGATCCTTGATTAATGATGCAGATAGATGGAAGGTTTTAGGTTCATGTTTTGGACAATATAGGATCAATCTTACGCAGATATCAGGAATTAAGTCTTTCGAATTTTATATATTTATTATCAGCTCAAGATTCGTACATTTAGCGTGTGCCTTTTCAAGAGCAATATAGATATTGAAAAAACGGTTGACAATAGTATAAACAATACCTTTTTACGTAATAAAAACCAAGCAATACAAAAATATTAAAATAAAAAATATATTTAAAAAATTAAATTTCGCCCTCAAATGAATCTTTACCACAGAATTAGAAAACAAAATAGGAAGTTAGCCTTTTAAATCTTAAATTAATAGTTAAACAAAATAAAATTATAACTGACTGGTATCAATATCCAACCTTTTTAGGAAGAGTTATAAATTATCTGTCAAAGTATTCCAAAACCCCAAAAGTAGCTATGGTGTACAATCTTATGGATTCCGCACTTAATTTGGCTAATCCTGAATTTCATAACATCTAAACATCTAAACATAGTAAAAAAAATTCTTCGTAGCAATCTTTACCCACCATTTTTTATTAATAGATGCGTTCCAAATAAACTGACACATAATTACAAAGCAATAACCAGCAACAATAATTTTAGAATTCCATTACCATTTTACGAACCTATAAACAATAAAATTAATGCCTACTTCAGAAAATACAATTTAGACATTGTCTTTTACAATTCAAATAAGACCAACCAACTACACGACGAGCAGAAGGATAAGACAAAAATAGGGGTTAAGTCTAATGTGGTCTACTCTATTCCATGTAATGACTGTCAGCAGGTATACATTGGAGAAACCAAGCAATACCTCAGCAAACGAGTTTACCAACGTAAATACGATATAAATAAAGATGCGGCATTATACACCTCTTTAGCCAAACATAGGACAAAGCTTAACCACTTCATTGGATTGGAAAAGGTCAAAATTTTACATCATGAAAAACAAACCTTTAAAAGACAAATTGCTGAAATGGTGCATATTATAGTAAATGATGCTATGAACACCAACAGTGACATACTAAAACTCAATCAAATTTATAAGACGTTAATAATAAACAAACAACTTTAAATACGTTTGCTAATCCCTCTGTTCACTCCATATTGCTCTACATTTACAATATATGCATTTCCATTCCTTAACATGTCTGATTTTGTACTGCATGCAAGAACTAACACATAAGTTGTTATAACCACCAAATTGGACGCCACCTTCAGCATATGTCGAACTCTAGAATAAACACCAAATTGTACGTAGGGATTTTAATATTTTTGTATTCCTTTGTTTTTATTACGTGAAAATGTACTGTTTATGCTTTTCTCAACAGTTTGTTCAATATGTATATTGCTCTTGAAAATGCACATACTAAATGTGCGAAACATTCAGCTGATAATAAATATATACAATTCAGAAGTCTTCACTCCTGGTATCTACGTAAGATTGATCCTGTGTGGTCCAAAAATACCTGAAATGAGTCATCTATTCGCATCATTAATATAATATTTTATTACAAAGATGTGAATCAATACATCCTCTATGTTAATTAATTTAATTAATATCGTCACTAAAAACGTTTGGTTAGAAGAAGCCCAGCTCAACAACTTAAAGTGCTGTTGATTTTCTTTGTTTGTTAGTTCCTAATGCAAATGCATCACCGTTTAAAATAATGTTACACCGTTGTAATATCGCAGACGGTCACCTGCAACCACTTAATATTTCATGATATGAAATTTAATTTAAACGTTGCAATTGATTACATATACCCTTCAACAATTCGTTAATTCTTCTCAAATATTTCTGATGGTTTCTCTCCAACGTTTACATCACAAGTTCTTATTTATTCCCGTTCCCATCTCCTGGATACCAGTGGACAAATAAAAATCTTATAAACAATTGCAGTTATAATTCAACATTATTGCTATATACATGTACATTTAAGGTAGTTAAACGTAGAAAAACGTAGTTGTTGACGTAGTTAAATGATGAAATAATGGAAGTCATCTTCATCAACTTCATAGATTTATTTAGGGGGCTGACTATGCCGTCATCATCAGTCTTCAAAAATAAATAAAATACAAAGTAAATACATAAGAAGGTAATAAGTACAAAGGGGAATTAGAATAAATGATAGATACATTTAAAATTGAAATAATTACAGACCAATAGCAAAATGAAATTACAAAATATGAAATACAAAGTGGGGGAGAGACAAATATAAATAATAGATACACATAAAATTATAATTTTAAATATAGCTACTATTTATATTAATCCCCTTTATATTTTCTATCATCTTATTTTGTATTTACTTTACATTTTATTAAAGTTTGTAGACTGGTGATACCGGCAAAGCCGTCGAAAACCGGCTCTCTAAATAAATATATTAAAGTTGTCGGAGATAACTTGCATTATTTTATTATATAAGTCTGTGTTTACACTGTGATTGTATTGTTTCAGAATTTGTAAAGATCATTCATTTGATTCGTTTTGGAGAATAAACTACTAAACTAAATGAAACAACATTTTTGGATTTTACGATTTTCCTTATAGTGTGTATGTGGTACGTTCGCGTTGTAATGTTTCTACAGCTCTTCTTTTTCGCTGGGGTTTAGCTAGTAAACATTTATGTTAGTATTTTGAACGTATTTATTACATCGTCAGTCTATAGAAATAAAGATATTTATTTACATACTAATTCGAATTTACAAAATTATAAAGTAAGGAAGTAAATGATGCATCATAAACATGTTCATGCTGCCAATGAAGCTGACTGCGATTACTATTGGGTGGAAAGTATGAACACGTTTTCTTCGATGACAACATGCTCACAGATCACGGACGATGAGACTATTGTCAAACTATGAGATAATCGACAAGTCTAAAATACTGTCATTTTGCAAGAGAGCGATTTTATTCTAGGCGGACCTGTTTATCTCGCGGACGAAGAGAAAGTTGTTTACTCTAATCATCGGCAGCCTTGAGAACTGCCATTTTCTTTTTAACAGCAAAAATGTAGCATTTTATGTGTTTCTTATGCACTGACTATGGGAGTGTGGGATCAAGTTATGTCCTGAGCGTGGGAGTAGGGGCAGGATGGGTAAGAATGGAACGCGCTTTGTTCTTGGACCATTAATAAGGTACTACTCCTGCAAGTCTTCGAATGCAAGGGAGAAACCATACACATAAACTACCGAGAAGAACACCTGCCTTCCAGAACTCTCATTCAGACAGTCGATGGTGTCAACACGCCTACATGGCTGCTGTCTAAAGCCACGACAGACGCGACTTGAACCGATGACCTCCGGTCTATGAAGTGAAAGTGTTTTCTACTTTGGTATTTATTCCCGTGAGTAAACTGCATACAATAGCCGACAGCGGACGGTATCTCCCTCTCCGTTGCATCGTGAGGTCTATCGCCGACCGAAACGTCGACCTGCTGGAGTCCCCCTCCATGTATCTCCCCCAATGGAGACCCGCCTTTGCCGTGGAAACTATTGGGTCTCTTGACCTGTGTGGTAGTGCAGTGCGAGTAAGTATAGGTGCATATGTAAGTGAAGAAAAGGGCTAAAGAACGAGAAGCGGAAGATCGCGGTCCGTCGCCGTTTGGCTGTGGAACTGCTCCGGTATTGATAAATGAAACCAGGAAGAACTGCGGAGGTAAGCATCCGACTGCTAGAATTGTCCTCCAGGCACTGGTTGAATTCGACTTCGCCTTCTAGCCAGTGTCGAAAATCCAATACCGTCGGAACTCGAATATTAAACCTCCCGGTCAGGCACACTGCAACGGCAATGAATCTTGGCACTGAGCCACCCGGGCCGGTTCGGTCTATGAAGCTTCGATTGCGGAATCCGTCTCTCTCGCACCGACAAGTGTCCATTCCTGGAAAAAATATCGGTCTGCCACCGACACCCACACTCATCCACTCACCCTGCTACCTAGCTAATTGTGAGAATTAGCTGTTCAGGTGTTGTTGACTTAATTAAACGATGAAATAATTGTTCATTCAGGCGTAAATTCAATTATTTCATCAATTTCTTAGCTAATGTCGAAAACCTACGACCACTGTGACTCGAAGTTGAACCCCGCTAGAAGTGACGCCTCATGGGAGTTGAATCGAGACGCCATGGGATGCGGCCTTCCTTGCAGCAAATCTCGGAAGCAGCGTCAGCCGCGCGCTCGCCGCGCCGAAGTCACTCGTCCTCGGCAAGCGCGCGGACGGGTCTGCGCATGCGTGGGGCCTATGACGGAGGGGCCGGCGAGGAAGAAACGGCCTCGCGACTTGTCCCACAAATTAACATTAGTTTCGGCCTCCGCCCACGACCGCGCGGCGCGCGTTAGCGGAAAAAGCCCGAAAGGCTCTTTGCGAGGAATGCGTTAATGACGTTGATCGAGGGTTATTGCCGCGCGCAAGAAGAGGGGCTGCGAGGGGGAATCACTTGCGCGGGAGAAGCGCTTCGCAAGTACAAAGCTCCGGCCACGGGGCTCTCCCTGCGATTGGGAGCCGCGTCCAAACGGTCTCGCTTATTAGTGCACGCGCACCTCGCCGGAGAGAATCAGCGGCCCAGTAATGATTTCAAGAAGCGGCTCGAAGGTCGTTATACCCCAGTGATAATGCATGAAGGCAACAGATATTCACAAAACTTACGAAAAAACAAATCAGTTTTACTCATGATTTCTTGTTTTCTTAAACTATTTATACGTTTGTAATTAAATAGTTTTTAGTAAAAAGTGAAGTTTAGTTTCATTCAATTCGGTATAATTGCAATATTTTATCTCCAGTATAACTTTAATTGTAAACTAATCTTAACTACTCTTGTCTCTTCCGTTGATTTTTTTCATAATTGCTTGTTGCTAAATATGTGGCCGCTTGTTGGTCCATTCCATTTCTTGAGCACGCTGTGCGGGCTTCAATGGAAATAGCTATAATGAAATGTTCTGCGTTAAAATATGCAAGAAGTACATTTCAGTTCAACACTTCTGACTAAAGACTAGTATTCAGTATTTTTTTAAACATTTGAAACGTATTAAAATGCAAAAATAAAAGATTTATAACTACGACTTCAGACAAAAAAGTAACTTATGTATCAGAGCCTAAAATGTGAATTTGAAGGATAAGGTTGATAAATAACAAAGTCCAAAGAAATTACATTTCAGGCAAGTTTGGATACTATTCCTTATAGTGGCGACTTTAAATACAAAAACAGACTGCCCACTTCCAGACAGTTCCGCAACAATTGTTGGCATTTTCATTGCCAACAATGGTTGTTTTGATTGTTTCTACATATTAATTATATTTGTCTGAGAATTGATTAGAAATAGATTGTTAAGTGTGATTACTTAGAAATGACGAATTGTTGATAGTCAGGGTATTGAAAAAATGTTTACCGGCCTAGTTCAAGTAACCTCAACTTTACAGATGAGTAACAATTGAGAGATGGCTTATTTAAGAGGAAATTATGTGTGCTTATTTAGAACTGAGAAGAGCGGTAGTCGAGTGGTGTCGGAACTAGAACGGAAACAGGTACTTATCGTTTGTTTCAAACAAGAAAAATAATATTTTCTCTTGAACAGCATATTAAAAGATGAAATGACCAGCAAGGTAGAAAGTTGTCTACCCATTAAATATTTTGTATACCGTCCAAGTCATTCGTAGTTGTTGAAATGCAGCACATTCACATATTTTCTTTCTTTATTGTGTTTTTCTGATGGGGGGGGATCGAAGAAAACCATTTTTTAATATTAAAAATTGTTTCACGGCATTTTTGTTCTTTCGTATCTGCGGCTTACTCTATATCACGCAAACTGAAATTTTCGTCGGTGCGGCAGTTCTGTGGCCACATTCGGGAAATTATCCAAACGAGCATTCGCCATACCGCGATAGATTAGTTGTACGTTCCCAAGAAAACTGACAAGTGTCAAAAGTTGCCATTTTGCAGGAGAACCGTTTTGTCTTGACCGGAATCGTTTAATTCGCGCCCCACGACATAAGTGATTTACTCAGTCTTCCGGGTGTCTTCTGAAATAACTTTATTACCTTTTTTTTAATAAAATACTATTTTCTTAACACATTCCTTCTTTGAAATATAAAATGAGAATTCTTTAGATGTTTGGCTTTTCTTGGGCAGCGACAATATATCATCGAAAGTCACAAGACTGTTTTCACAATCTCTTGTTACATTGTGCCTGTTATTCAAAAAACATTCTCCTTTCTCTCAGAAAAGGTGTCAGGTTTATATCCTAAAATAGTATGTAAAAATACATGTTCCCTGAAAAGATTGATTAGAGATCATTAATGTAAAGTCAACTGTTCATCACTCAACCTTTTAATCTGAATTGAGAAATTATCCAAATGAATCCAACAAAAATGTTACATACTCCGAACCTCTAATATGTATGTAGTACGTATGAATTTGGTATTTTAGGATTAATGTGACTTGTGGCAGCTAGCGCTTTTTGTTCCCAGGTCTGGCTGGAGCTTTTAGCTTTTTCGAGAGCAATACGCTCTCGAAAAATGCACATAAAATTGGTTTTTATTCTTAATAACTTTATTTCTTAATAACTTCAGTAAAAGTCAACCCTTATTGTTAAACAAATGACTATAGAATTATTAATAGGTCCTTAAAAGCCCGGCAAATGCATTGATGTAAAAGAATCCTATTTCAGGAGCTACCCAGTGGCGTAGCTGGGGAGAGGCAGGGGGGTGCGCCCCGGGTAACACCATTTTAAGGGTGACTCCAATTATAAAATTAATTTAATAGTTATGCAATTACATATTAATTTATTAGTTATACAATTAAATCATATATACTAACAAAGCAAAGAAAAATAATGTAAAGTAAAACGCGAAACTATAATCACTGAGCCTCAATTCTTCAGAGGTCCAAGAGTCTCGATTTCGGCGATTACTCTTTCTTATCTTATCGCTATCTTAGCTTGATAAAATAATTTACAAATTATCTTTATCACCGTGCAAATATACTTATATTTTTATTAAATATGTTATTATGCATAAACTATTCATATATAGATATTTTTAATTTGGAGGGGACACCATAGTTTTGTCTCGGGTGTCACCCACTTAAGCTACGCCACTGGAGTTACCTGTATATTCTGAAATTTTTTCCTTTGCGAGAGACTAAAATGAAAGTAGAAATATAGAAGAGAGATTACACGGAGAGCAAGCTTACAGAAATCCAGCTGTGCAAAATAAAAAAAACGTTAGGTCCTGGGAGGTCTGTACATGCATTCTGGGGTAAATCTTTGCAATGGCGTATTTCCAGGAAGGTACTTCGCCCGACCGCCCCAACAAAGCGGACGGGCCGGGCGGCGCGGCTCGGGGTCGAGGCAAGGCCTCCTGGAGGCGTACGTGCAGTCGGCGAGCGGGAATCCGCAGAAGTGTAGTTCCCGCCCACTGGCAGCCCGCTGCGCAGCTTCTTTCTCCCGCAGCGGCTGCGTATTAACGCGCGACCACAATTCACGGGCGCGCAGCTGCCGGCCCCGGCGGCGCACATGACGGCCGTACGTCATCCCGTCGCCACCTAGGGCTAGAGAAAGCATGACCATTGTGAACCCGCTTCCGCGCCACAGGCAAATGTCACTTGCCCGGCACCCGAACTACCACAAACCTACTTCGCCGAAATAAATAGAGAAAGCCTTGTCCACGCATCCTCCTCCTGCAGGTTGTCATCTTCGGAAACAAAATATACAGAAAGTGAGAAAACGATCTACTGTCTTTACTGGATTCTGGAGTCCGGGTAAAATTGTTTGAGAATGCGTCTACTACTTTTTCGCTTATTTATCAATCCCCTTTCAAACAAAAAGTAGATCATGAATGTTACTTCTTTAGAATGGAACTTATTTTGCCAAAATAAATAGAAGTGTACTGAGAAAATAAATTATTTTTAGCAACTTACGAGAACTTTAAAAGGAAATATCAAAGTAACTTGAAACTAATTTATTAATGGTCGTATATCTTATAATTAACACATAACTTTAAACGATTACTCTTTCAAAAATGTACACTGTAACAGTCATTGCATTGTCTCGAGATTCTTCTTGTTTTCATAATAACTTTAATCATCTCTTTTACGACGGTCGTCATTGAATATTATAAGACTTTAGGAGAGGCAAGTCATCTTGAATTTCGGATGCTGAGAACACTATATCCTCTAAACTGGAAATATTGTTAGAAGACTACTTCGTGTAAATGAACAGAAAGTTCTTTTTTTTTCCTTTCAAGAAAGATAACTTTGTCAGTAACATCGACTTGTTTGGAAACATTGTAAGAGTTACTGTTTGAAATCAAAGTGAAACGATAAGTTGATATTTTAAGAGTGTGGATTAACGTTAGAGTGTCTCAAGTCTCTAACAGTATCAAAATTAATTATTTAGGTGAGTTTTGAATTCATTATTAGTTCTGCTTTACTTCATTAAACAGTGAAAAAATCTAAGTAGAAGGGGTCGGAGAGAAAAAACAAAATTTGGTTTTGGTTGTCACTAGTAAATAGTGCTAACGGTGAAGAGATCCTTACATAAATTTACTTGGGTAAAAAAAGGATCTCAATATTTTCAACGTTCAACAAGATGTCGATGTTCCATTTTGTATAATTCAGATCCAAAACGGGAACAATATAGATGGCAGTACAGGATGAGACGATATACAAATAAATAAAATATTCACAAATACACCTGTATTTGTAAATGTTATATGGGCACACATGAATCAGTTGAGATATGTGAATATGCTGGCATGAATGCTTGATAGGAAAGTGTATTCGTTGCATACAAATAAGAGCTATGCGAAAGAATATCAATAACATCTCTACCGGCTGAATGTCAGAGAAATTTCTACTACCCAGTTGCGAACAAACGGCGGAGACTGACACTGCTTGATATTTACATCACTTTTAAAATAGAATTCGAAACATTTACCTCTCTGAGGTTTCAAGAAACGCTGTTTTCGTTTTCTCGGTACTTTCTGAAACAGAAGAACTGGAATATTATCGGCGTCTTTGAAGTTGGTTGCAACATAAAACTGTGTTGCAATATCTTGATGCGAGCGGGAACCGTAAGAAAGGACGGGAGGCATTGAATGTCCCCGTAGAGTAACGACAGCGCAGAAAAGAACAGTACAAGAAACGGGCGACGAGGGCGAAGGCGAGGGCTGCTCCGGTTTTTGCGTGCATCAGCGTTTGAGCATCGATCAGAGGGCGTTGCTCTGCTCGCGCTTTGATCTCCGCTCATTCCCGCCACGTCTCCGCCACAGCCCCGCCATCGCCCCCCCGCCGCCACTACCTCGTCTCCGCTGCCCCCCATGGACCCGCCCCGACCCCTCCCTGCCACTTTACCACGGCCACCCCGTCACCACCACGCCCCTCTCCGGCTGCCGCCCCACCCTCGTCTCCATGGCCACGTCACCTCTCCGTCGCCGTCCCGCCCCGCTCCGCCCTGCCACCACCTCGCCGCCGCCCCGCCCCCACCCCGCCGCCAACCCGTCCCCGCCACATCACCGCTCCATCACCCCCACCCCCACTGCCCCACCACAACTCCACCGCCGCGTCACCTCTGCCGCCAAGGCCCACCCCTACCTTCATACCCACCCGTTTGCGCCCGCCGCCACCGCCACCCGCTGCCCCTCTCCGAGTCACCTGCCAGTCTGGGTCTTGCGCTGTCACCGCCACCCCGCTGGCGGCTCGCCGCACCCGCTGCCCCGTCGCCACCCTGGGTGTTCCCCAAGGTCTCGAACACAGCCTTGCCTCCGACCAGATGCCGAAGCCTTTTCATGGAGATTCTGGAAAGCAATGAGCAATGCAAGCAAAGAACTCCAAGCACTACGCGGGCCTCGCTAGTTTGCCACCGTTGGGCAGATGGATTAAAATGGCGGTCGAAAATTCCTGTGAGGAAAGTGAGGTGGACAAAACTGATTATCCCATTCTTCCAGTCTCTCATTTTACTTCTTATTATACCCCCGTTTTCATTCCTCTCATAACTAGCATCATCATAAGCATCATCAATCTCATCAATCTCATCAATACATGGAATTAATAAAGTAGTGGTGCTAGAGAACAGCAAAGATTTTCACGTAATTATTACCTTTCCTATTCTCTTGACGCTAATCTAGCTTTTACTTTCTCGCACACGACGTACGGTTGTTTACTACAAATTATGGACTCTCTTTATGGTTTGAAGCCTAACTTAATAGCCAATAACTATCAAATAATCAATTGTGGAGAACAAATTTCATTTAAAGAAAATCTATCTTCAATAATGTACGAGGTTCAAAACGTATTGAAATGTTTGCAATTTTCGAAAATTCAAAGTTAACTACGTGAAAATTATACATATGGCAACTTTATGTCGCAGGGGCATAATGTGAAGAACTCTTTTGGATTAAATTGAAAGAATTCTTTTCGAAATCGCATATGCTCCTCCAGCAGCAACAAACTCCAGTACTACCAGTTGTTCCAGAAAGTGGGTTTCGATTCATCTGTGAGCTCTACTTTCCAGGCAGAGAAAAAAATTGAAGCCAGAATAGAAAACGAACTGAAGGGTGAGAAAAGAGTAGCTTCATGTATTGCGGAAGTTGTCACCTGCAGAAAGAGTGACATCTCATAAATTACTCCTGCAGTCAGCCAATTAATCTTTTAAGATGCTGTATAGGTTTCTGACGAATCAAAGGTCTATGATGTTTCCACTAACTAAATGAAAAAGAACACGTTATAACTCTGACCTTGGAGAGTATCCAATTTTCGGTCGTTGTTGTTTGGGAGGAAAGAGCAATTAATTTACACGCCTGCAGAAAGCATTGGTGGAATTGAAAGCTCGTTCCAGAAGCTGTGCGCGGCCGGCGCGCGGGGCTGTCCTCTGCGGTTCAAGGTGATGCGATGCAGCGTCGCCCCGCGCCGGCGGCTTCATTAGCCAGCGCGAGCACGTCCCGGCGATAGCGACTCGCCCCGCTCCGCCACGCCCACTCCCGCTTGCCTCGGACTCCCCACCCCGCCCCGCCCCGCCCAGACCACCACCCCACTGCCACTGGACTCGCTCCCCGCGCTGTCCCACCCACCCCCATCTCGTCTCTCCCCGCCTCACCCTGTCCCACCCGCCCCGCCCAGACCACCTCCCACTCCCGCTTGCCTCGGACTCCCCACCCCGCCCCGCCCAGACCACCACCCCACTGCCACTGATCTCCGCTCCCCGCGCTGTCCCACCC